>JASSKH010000008.1:2561684-2724184 GCA_031763025.1 Macrocystis pyrifera | reverse complement strand
CTAAGAGAAAAAAAAAAAAAAACTCGGAAAATGAGGCACCACCCCCACCTGTGGCGGTTGCGCCGGGTGGTTTCGCGTCCCCGCTGAGCTGGTGTTTTTCTTGCAAAAGAAGACACTTTGTTTCTGTGGGTCTTCTCTTCCGTCTCTGAAATTTGCGAGAAGCGCGCGCGACTTGGCAACATTTATTTTGTGAGCGATGCCGCCTTAGAGGGGGGGGTGGTGCCTTGTTACGACGTATGATGTTGCTCACACCAGGGCCGGAGGAGGAGGAGGAGGAGGAGCGCAATATGTCGCTCGAAACATGACTTTCGCAAAAAAAAACGTTCGTTCGCGCAACCCAACCAGCACAATAGTCTGCGAGCTATATATAGTCCTACAGTAAAACGAAATACTTTTACAGTGGTAGAAATATACCTTCGCATTGGTAATAGCAACCGGCAAAAGTTGCCCACGTGGAGAGCTCAACCGGTTAGAAGTTGTTGAGACAAAAAGTGCAGCCCTCACCCTTACCCTTACCCTTACCCTTACCCTTACCCTTACCCTTACCCTTACCCTTACCCTTACCCTTGCTGTTGCTATACCGTGGGATGACTGTTTTTAATAGTTGGGTTGTGCTGTATATCCAACATCTACACACCTCGGAGAGATGGTCGATCCCCACTTCGTGATCTGCGGTAGGAGTAGATGTGTCAGGGCATCAGATATATTCCTGATCTATATGATCTGTATGATCTGTATGAGCTGTGTGTGATCTGTATGATCTGTGTGATCTGTATGATCTGTGTGATCTGTATGATCTGTGTGATCTGTGTGATCTGTATGATCTGTGTGATCTGCATGATCTCATTGTTTCCGCGGTGGGAGCGCGGTAATATGTGCATGATCTATCTACGTAGCACGTGTCTCCTGGATTGGATATGTACTACATGCAGATCCTGCAGATAATCTTATAACGGCATCTGTAAAACGTACCTGGTATACAGATGCTGCACAACATCTCAAAGCGGCAGGCTAGGATGTAGATGATCTGCGGACGATCTATCTGTGGGTGATTCATCTGATCTGTCTGTAGATGATCTATCTGATCTGTCCGACTTGTGAACATGTCGCTGAAAGTCCGAGAGCGCGAGTTGACAAATAATAAATTTCCTAGGGTTCTACGTATATTCCACGGAAATTCCAAACATGTCCGCCCGCAATACCTCGAGGAAAGCCAAAAAAAAAAAGGTACACAGCAGTGGTTGATTTTTGGCCATGAAATGAAACCAGCTCTTCAAGGCGCAATACCAAACAAGGAGATGCCCGTTTTCTGTCCCGGTATTGTACTAAGCTATCCCTTTCGTGGTGACATGTGTGGAAGGCAATAACCCAGGGGATAGGGGATCGATTGCCCCTCCCTGTATAGCCACGGCTTTCCAGGCAGGCGCTGAGGGTAAACAAAGTACCGAGTGTGATATGATATACAGTAGTATCGGGCTATAGTCGTTTTGTTGCCCAGACGAGATTGCTTCCGGCTTCAACGTCGACGCCGAACGTAGTGGAACCAGAACAGTGTCTCGTGGTAAGGGAAGAGGGATGCAGGAACTGGCGAGACGTGTGGCATCATCAGCACGTCCCAGTCGGTTTGTTGTTCGTTTCCGACCGTGGATAGCATCTGTGGGTCAAAACGCGGTTGACGCGCTCGACGCCCCCCCGTTGGTGCAGGGGTGGTAGGCGCGGGCATCGTCGCCAGTCTTCACGGCGGGGCTGTCCCTCCAGCTCAGGGGCAGCCGTGTTGCCAGCACCGCGGCAGCAGCTGTCAATAAGAAAGAAACAAAAGTATTACGTATGTATATACGTATTCATTTTTCAATACTGGAATACCGTTCATACGAAAAAAATATTGATGCCTCCCGGTTAAATATGATAGATTATGTACTATTGTTACCCACCAGGTACTTTAATACTAGTGTACTATTTATACTATTTATACTATACCAGGTAGGACTGACCGACCGACCACACGGCGGACGTGTCGCATGATCGCTATCTGCGTATAGACGAACGGTGCCTGATTGCTCGAAACATCCAAGCGTGGACATGGTAAATCGCAAGAAAGTCTAGTCCTGGAAAATGCAACGCAGCGCAACGCCATGCTACGCTTGGAAAACCCCAACAACTAGTATGAGCACACCGTACAGGGAATACACCACCGAGCTGTAAGGTACACTTACAACGTTCGTATAATAGGTAGTTCGGTACAGAAGAAACGCCATGCAACTCCTGGAAACCCCCACACAGAATGCGGGCACGCCGTACAGGAAATACACCGCCGCGCCCTAATTTATACTACAGTACATATTAATAGGTACTTGTGTACGAGAAGAACGCCATGCAACGCCTGGGAAACTATCCCCAATAAATAATACACCACCAAGCTGTAAGGTATACTTGAACTATTAATAGGCAGTTCGGTACGGGAAAACGCCATGCAGCGCCTGGAACCCCCCCCGAACAACGAGCGCACCGTGTAGGGAATCAATACACTGCCGAGCTGTACCCAAGGCAATAGCTACTGTAGTAAAATAACAATTTATTCACGGGTTTCGTCAACGAATTCAGTATTGCATATCATATCGAAAGTTTCAAAGTTCCGATATCTCGCAATATCGAACTTTCGATACATATCGTATCGAAAAAACAAAGATCCCATATATCGCAATATTGCGATATCGAAATTTCGACACCTATCGTATCGAAAAAAACAATTTTCCGATATATCGCAATATCGAGCTTTCGATATATATCGTATCGAAAAGACAACCTTTCGATATATTGCAATATCGCCATATCGAACTTTCGATACAAATCACATCGAATAAAACAAAGCTCGGAAATTTCGCAATATCGCAATATCGAACTTTCGATACATATCGTATCGAATAAAACAAAGCTCCGATATATCGTACCGACCGCGCTTTGCTCTCCCTGCCCAGGCATCCCCACGTTTTTTTTGCCGATAATACGGCACGCAAAGCTTCGACGCAACACGTACTCGTATATATACCAGGTATCGGCTATCGCTAATCGTGTACCACTCTGTACCTAAATATAACGACCGTTTATATTGAATTTTAATATATAAATGGTCCCTATATTTCGGGACATGTCCCTAAATATAAAAATCGTTTGTATTGTATTTTAATATGGAAATGGTCCCCATTTTAAGGGACAGAGTGGTACCAGGTTATATCGAGTTGTTTTTTTGTGTAACCATATCGTATCGAACTTGAGGATCGTTCGATACCCGATATTGATCACATCGTATCGATCTCGAGGATCGCTCGATTTCCGATTTTCGGCACCGGCGTCGACTCGACGCCCTCGCGCGTTAAAAAAAAAAGAAGCAAATCCTGTACCGAAAGGCTCTCTCGCGTTCTTCTCCCTACTGCTTCGAACCACCTCCCCTACTCGGGCAGATGGCATCCGTTCGATGCCATGCCGCGCGCATATGCGTGCATATGCTTGGGCGGTTTAACTACCGATATAACTTACCGATTTACTTACTTGCACATACAACAAATCAAAACAGCTTTTCCTTCTTGGGGGTCACCGCCCAGCCCTCTTGCTGGGGGGCTAACGCGTACTAATAGCTGCTACTGGGGCTATTGCCCAACTTTTGTCGAGGACTACTGCACTGCTGCAGCGCCCACAGCTCGTGCCGGGAGTACTGCCCACAAACTCTTTGCTGGGGCTACTGCCCTAAACCTCTTCTGGGGGGTATTGCCCAAAAGGTTCGCTGGGGCTACTGCCCTAAACTCTTACGGTGGCTTACCTACCTACTGCCCAAGACCTTGCCGGGGCTAACGCCCAACTCTTACTGTAGCTGTTGCACAACAGCTGAACACCTGTAGGGACTATTGCACAGTCAATACTGGGCTACTGGGGCTACTGGGGCTACTGGGGCTACTGGGGCTACTGCCCCACCCTGGCCGTCGAGAGTACCAGTCTTAAAATATTGCCCAAAAACTCTCGCCGGGGCTAGCGGTCAGCTCTTAATTTGAGGGGCTACTGCCCAGCACTTCACTTTGCCGAGGCTAGTGCCCAAGCCTCATGTCGGGGCTAAATGCCCAAGACTCTTTTGCTGGGGCTGCTTAACTGCCCGGTGCTTGCCGAGGTGAAATACCCAAACTGCTGCTGCTGCTGCTGCTGCTGCCGGGGCTCTCGTGATGCCCCCCAAGTCTTGCTGGGGCTACACGTAATGCCCAAAACTCTTGCTTGCTGGGGCTGTCACTCTGGCCGGCTACGTGCTGCCCAACCCTCTCCTCCTGTTGTTCCGGTGATAATGATAGTGCCCCCCAAGTCTTGCTCGGACGAACAATGCGGTACACGCCCGGCGGGCGACACATTTTTCACACGCTGCCGCTAATGCTCCGGAAAGAGAGAAACGGCTGTCGCATATAGTCGTCGCGCGCGCTGAGCATCTACGACCACTTTCTCCACCTCCGTCCTTCTGCTCGGTCGGGCAAGAAAAACTCATCATCTGCGACAAATGGCTCCTACCTCCGCCACCTGTCCCTACCTTCAAGTACCGTTTGTATACCAATATTTAACACAAACCGTTCCTTAGATTTTGAGACACAAGAGTGGTGCCTTTTTGCCAGTATCGCTTATGTAGACGGCTGCTGCTGCTGCTGCTGCTGCTGCTGCTGCTGCTGCTGCTGCCCGCCCCAGAACTGCTTGCTCGGGGCTATAAAACCCAAACCGCACAGCTATTGTCGGGACTACTATAACAATAGTGCCCCAAACCGTCACCCCCTTGCCGGGGTGGGGTGGGGGGAACACCGACAACTCTTGCCTGCCCAGAGATAAAATAAAAGCCCAACTCTTGTCGGGAGGGGGGGGGGTTCACGCCGCTCAACGCTTGTTGGGGCTAGTTGCCCAAAACTCTTGCTGAGAAAAAAAAACACGAACATTCTGGTTGGGGCTACCGGCTGAGACTCGTAGTGCCCAAAGCCTTAGTTGCCGGCGGGATACTGTACCGAAGTCATTCGCTTGAGCTCCAATGCCCAAAATCTCGACGAGGCTCGTGATGTCGAGGTCTTCTATGTCGCCCGCAATCCCCAAAGTCTCCTCGCTGGGACTAATGCCCCAGAAAACTCCTCCTGGGGCTAATACGAATGCCCAGGTCTTGCCCGGGCATACATCTATCGCCCGACTCTTATTGAGAGCTGCCGCACTAAAACTCTCAAGCTGGGATAAACGACGTCGCGGTACGCCCAGCGCGCGCGACATTTTTCACTCCGCTCGCTGTGAAAAAAAAGAGCGAAACGGCTGTCGGTGCACGCGCTGCGCTCTATAACCGCTTCTTCACTGTCCAGTACACTAGGGGGAATCATTCTCTCATAAAATCTTCGACCAATCAAGTCGCTCGGTTTTTTTTTTTGCTATCGCCTCGCAGCTGCTATACCCCACCGACTCCACGTTTTTCTCCGCTCTCTAAAAACTACCGGCTGCCTCGTCGCACGCTCTGCCGCTCAATGTATGACCACTTAGTCTCCCGGCCGGCCAGTCAAAGCGTTTTTCATTCCGTGGCTCGTTTTTTGTTTCTTGTTTTTTCCTCTATAGCCAACGCCTCGACTGCTTCTGCCTACTATGCCCACCAGCCCTCTCTCTACAGTAGTCTTGTCGCTCGGATTTTTCGCTAGTGGTCTATCAAGCGTTCTTTATCCCAGTCCCTTGGTTTTTCCCTTCCCTTCCCTTCCCCTCCCCTCCCCCCCCCCCCCCCCCACCCCCCCCCCATCTCTCTCTCCTCTCTTTGCGACAATGAAAAAAAAAAAAAAAAACTATAGAAGGTACCAACCACTATGTCCCTAGAAATAAGGACCGCTTAGATTCAATATTAATGTACAAACGACACTTCAACGTAGGGACAGATCGAGTGGTATGTTGCGAGGGCGGTGGTGTAAACACTTTCACGGCCAAAACGCTCGGTAGCTGTGGAGACGGGCTGCGTATAGCCGGAAGCTACACACCCCGCCCGCGTTGTACCGGTATTGTAGCTACGCAGCGCCTCGACTGCTGTCTGCTGTCCACCTCTCTCTCTCTGTCTCTCTCTCCTGTTCGATAATCGCTCGAGTGTTTCTTCCTTGCTAACGGTAGCTTTTAACGCCTGGACTTCCTTCGCCCAGCGATTCCCCCGCGAGCCCTCTGCTGCCTGAGCAAGTCCCCCTGTGTTGTCCCCGAACCCCCCCCCCCCACCGCTCTCCCCCCGGCAGCGTCCTCCCATAGCGCATCCAGCGTACCTCCCCTGCGCAGCGTTGGAATCGCACAGTTCGGCCGCTGAGACGCGTAAACCCCCCCCGCCGCCGCCGCCGCCGCTGCCGCCGCCGCTACTGCTGCTGCCGCTGCCGCAGTCGTCTTGGCAATATGTCTCCCCTTAGCATCGAACATCATTGGCTTGATCGCTGAAGTGTGGGACCCGGACTGCAACTGCTGTGGGTCTCTAACCGGCGGCGGCGCGCTTGCCCGGCGGGTGGCCGTTTGGCGAGCGCGCCGCATAGTAGCCCTGTCGATTTCCCCCCCGCCGGCCCCCTGATCTTTCCCAAGCCGCGCCAGATCTTGACACAGCACGTCGGTGGCCCGTTCGGCTGCGAGCAAGCCTAGCTGTTGTTGCTGTTGCTGCGCTCCCCCCGGGCCGGTGATGTCGATGGCGACGAGAACTCCCATGCACCCCTTGTTGATGTTGCGCCGGCGTGCGGAATGGCGCCGCCGCTACCACCGGCTGTTGCCGCCGTTGCTGCTGTCGCTGCCGCCGCCGCCGCCGCTGCCGCTCCTCGCGCCCCCCCCCCCCCCCCGATCGCGATCGCGATCGCATTGCTGTTGTTAGCGGTCGGCTTCGCGTGTACGCGCCCCCGTCCTAGCGTGCCGACGACCCCCACTATGGTGTTTCCCGCCGCGTCTGTAGCGTCGGTGGGCTGGTCGTGGTTGTTTGAGCCCCCCCATTGAACGTCTTGGCTGGCCTGCTGTGGATGGGGGCGGGGCGGCGGAGGGGGGACCGATGGTCGGTGCGATAAAATATCTTGCAAAAAATGAGCAGCTTGTTTCTTGTTCCCGCCACCATATCATGTGGAGGTGGGAATCGATGACCTGTCCGATGTGTGGAAGCTTTTTATGTATGATATATATATATATATGTGGTGTACATATGGTACATATGGTATGCACTTGGAACGTTTTGGTTTTTGGCAATTTTGGTTCTGCGCTGTACGATAAACCTAAACGTTGATCTGCAGTAGTTCCAAGTGTTTTGTTTTAACCCTTTTGAAACAGTGCACTGCTGTACAGGAACCTGAATTATGTGTGGCTGGGCACTGGCACAGTGTGCATCGGCAGTAGGAATCTGCTGATTGACCCAGCCAGTATATCTTCACCAGTAGTTTGCACATTTTCTACGTTCAAGAAACACGCCATGTTAAAGTACAGAACCCGCTAAATGTGGTACGGGAGGAGAGAGGTCAGGCAGTATACTGCTGCAATCCAGCAGACTGATTGATTTCGATGGCAGCATGTTCCCTACTGACCGAGTCAGTCAGCGCCCAGCCCTGTAAATCTGACCCTTATTGCGCGACGGGCCTGCAGTCCTACTATTAGAGGTCTGTGTGATTCATTCTTTTTCCCACGTACCCGACGACGAAAGGCGGACCCCTCCCTCCACATGGGCCCTTCCATCTGCTCGAGGAAGTGCTGCTGCGGCCCGATTACACTGCCCGGACGGCCGATACGCATCCACCCGATAGCCTCGGCGGCAGTGAAGCCGTAGTGCTTCATCAGATAGCACCCGATGCAAGTGCCGGTGCGACCAAGCCCCGCCTGTGTGGTGTGGCATGCAGTGAATGGAGGAGGGGGGGGGGCGTACTCGTTTGTTGCGTGCCTTAGTCATTTGACCCTTGACCATTGACCACGCGTCCCTTTGGAGGAGGGAGGGTGGAGGTGTACTCATTGTCATGCATGGCAGTAGTCGTATGAGCATCCACCCTCGCATCCCTACAGTGCCGGGACGGAGCACGCGGGTTTTCACCGAACAGACAGGCAGGCATTGCTTGCACCAGGCGCGAAGCAAGCGCCGTGAGGTGTTGGGCGAGTCGCATGAAGGGCGAGCTGCATCCTACTACTAATAACAACCGCTTGTGAGGTGAGCTTGCCATGGATGACCGCTTCGAATGAATTGAACCGGGAGGGGCGTGCTGACTTGTTGCTTGCCTTGGGAATTTGAGCATTGACCACGCATCCCTTTCGAGACGGAGCACCTTTACTACTCTCAGCAGCGACACCTTCAACAGTTGGGCGCTTATAACGTGTTTTCCATGTAATGCACAGAAATGTGGTGCTTATCTTACCCCCTTCCTGTCGCGTAAGAGCAAAAAGGATTCCGTTTTTCACAAGATCGGTTAGGTGAACTACCGATCTCCATTCTCCATCATGAGGAGGGCAGACAGATGGATAGATCTCTTATCTGTACGATCTGTATTGTGTAAACTCATGTGGCCGCGTGGGAGCGGTATTTGTCTGCATGATCTATACCAGGCTTATCCTGCACAGCATCTCATAGAGAGAGAGCGAGAGAGAGGGGGAGAGAGAGAGGGAGGGAGGGGCGGAGAGAGACTGAGATCCACACCACACCCTCCACAACACAGAAATCAGACGCTGTGGTAGGGTTAATACTATCATCATGTACTGTTAATATTAATATTTATTTTTTGTTATTATGGGCTTACCGCGGATCATACACAAAATCGAGAGAGAGAGAGAGAGAGATAAAGAGAGGGAGATGCCGACATCACACCACACCGCACCACACCTTGCAGTGCACAGCAACCGCTCCCGGGGTGGCCTCGCAGGTAGCCATGAACTGGCGCAGGACACTCAGGGGCGGCACGCTGCCGTCGACGAAGTAGGCGTCGAGGTGGTCGATGCCTGCGTCCAGGAAATCTTGCTCATCGTAATACTTCTTGTTCAACCGAACCTGCAAGAGCGGCATGCAGAGAGCCCCCATTTGATCGATCGACGGAACGACCGACGGAACGATCGGCGGTACGACCGACGGAAAAAAAAACGACGGAACGATCAACGGAACGACGACAGGACCGGCGGGAGGAGCGAGAGTTTGATGATCATGCGTAAAACTCTTGTGCTTATCGCATTAAGTAGTACTTCCTGCTTGTTCCGTCGAATATGTGGGGGAGGCATTCAGAGAGCCCCCCCCCCCTCGCGCTTGACCGACCGACCGACGGAACGGAACGGTGGACGGCACGAGGGCGTAACGGACAACGGAACGATCGACAGAACGATCGACGATGGACCGAAGGAGAGTTTGTTCATATGCATAAAAGTCCTTTGCTTATCCTGTTGACACTCTTAGGACTTACTCCAGAGGGGAAATTTGGCGATAAAAAGGTGACGATCACAGCGAACGGCCACTACTGCGTGATTGGGGGGGATTATTCAATGGTTGATGTTCGAGTGACAATGGTTGAATGCAAGGAGTCGCGCGGCACCAGCGCGACGTGATCCTGCCTGCCTGTACTTCTGGGCGCTCACGCTCTGCTCGTTGGATGGTTGGTAACACCAAAAATCCGTCAACCATTGTTTTTGGTCGCTATCCCATGTATTCCTTACAAGGGGTCCCGAAAGGGTTAATAGTTAATTCTACAGTACTTCCTTGTTCAGGCGATAATCTATCGAGAGAGGCATGCGGAGAGCCCCCCCGCTGACCGACCGATGGAACGGATTGATTGACGGAACGACCGGACGTATCGACGGAACGGTCGGTAGACCGGCGGGAGGAGAGAGGAGCGCGCGCGCAAATTTGATTGGATGCGTGAAACTGTCGCTCATCGTTTTGATTATTAATAGTATTTATTGTTACAAGTCGAAGCTGTGAGAGAGGCAAGCAGAGAATGCATGTGCTTGCATGACGGACGGAACAACACATCCGATGGAACAAACGAACGACGTAAACCGACCGAAGGAATGACCGACCGACGGAACAACCAAACGAACGGCCGGCCGCCCGGCCCGGCCGTAGACCGACGGAACGAACGAACGATGGAACGACTGAACGAATGGTCGACGGAACGAAGCACGGAACTACCGATCGATGGAACACACTAACGACTGACCGACCGAACCACCGACGGCACGATCGAACGAACGGCCGACGGAACGAAGCGCTGAACGATGAAAGGAACGACCGACCGGCGGAACGATCAAACGAATTGGCTGACGGAACGAAGAAAGGAACGATCGCCCGACGATACGATCGAACGAACGAATGACCGAAGGAACGAAACACGGAATTTTCGGAACAAGAGACCGATTAAACGACCGAGTGACGGAAAGAACGACCGACTAAACGATCGAACGAACGACCGAGCGACGGAACGAACGGCCGATCGATCGAACGAACGAGCGATAGACAGACCGGCGGGAAGGGCGGGAGCCGAAGCGCGCGCGTTTGGATGCGCGATGTATGCTGGGAAAATACGAAGTTCGGGAGTCGTTAGAGGTCTATACTGAATTAGTGTGGAACGTATCCATTCTCAAATGACTAGTCCAACGTGGACCAGCCTTCCTGTTTCTGACTACAGTAGGTGTCCTGTCTCTTTCTCAGTAGGTGTCGTGTCTCTTCTACAGTAGGTGTCCTTTTTCTTACTACAGTAGGTGTCCTGTCTCTTACTACAGTAGGTGTCCTTTTTCTTGCTACAGCAGTAGGTGTCCTGTCTCTTACTACAGTAGGTGTCCTGGGCTGTAGTCTGGTCAAAGTCTCACCACGAGCGTGACGTTGTGCTCCTTGAAGTACGGGATGTAGTCGCTCGGGGTCAACGTCCGATACCCTTCCCGCGTTATTTCGGAGCGGCTGTGAGGCCCCGCGAAGGCCAGAAATTTCCCGTTGGCGATCCAGTTAAGGTCGCCATGTTCCACCTAACAAAAACAGTTTTGACGATTTTTTTTTTTTGCGTTTTTTTTTAATGCAACAGGCGATGAAAAACGTAGTGGCGGCAGATACCATGGTCAGGAGTGCACGGCATCCATTCCCATACACCAGGTATCATACTGTGAACTGTCCGACTATCAGTCGCGGACTAGTTATCAGTTGGCTAGGTGTTCATGGTTAGATACAGCAATAGTTGGCCAGATACCCTCCTGCCCCAGCAATGGCTGCACCGCTCTCGGGATCATGTGTTCGTTCCTACGGTACTTCAGTATATACGTATCTCCTCGAACGGCAGGAATCATGGGACACACACGCGCACACACAGAGAAGCACCGTCCGTGGCCGCCACAAAGGGGAGCGCTTAACGTGAGACCGCTGTTGTGCCATGCCATGGCGACCGAAAAAAAGAGAGTTTTTTTTTGAGAGCCTGAGAGGTCGGTGTGATACATACGGCCGCAAGCAGAGCGAACACATAAAAATTGACGGGGTTCCCATGGTTCTGGGCGGCTCGACGTTCTCGGAAAGCACATCCCGCGATTACTTGCCGCAGACTATTGCGCAACTTTTTGAAAACCCAGAGCACGCACGCGCCACGGAGCCCGGCCGGAGCCCGAAAACTTGTTGCACGGTAGTGTACACGCCCCCCCCCGTCCCCTGCGTGCCCCGCAGCGGCGGGCACGAAAAGAGACCCGCCGCCGCCCGAAGGGGAAAGCTTGCCGATGCGGAAAAAAAAAAAAAAAACGTGCGTTTCATACTCGTACGTACACATGTCGCAATATATGCGTGAGTCGTGCCCGCGCGCGAAAAGCAAACCCTTGCCGGACTAGGGACTGCGCCGCCCGTTTTTTGGGGACGCGGGGTGCTTGACATTAGCGTCGACTACTTGAAATTAGAGTGGACCCCTTTTCGCAGCGGTAATTTCAAGGAAGGCTAACTCAAGGCCACGGGTTGTCAGAGGAAACTTTTAAAAGTTTGTACCAGTATATACCTACCAGTATATATATATAAATGCTTGGTATGTTTTAGTTCTAGAAAAAAAAAAAAACATCAGCAGGTCAGAGATCGAGTATTTCGTCGAAGAGACCCATGTTTCGCAAGCTGCGTGCCTGGTACGTACGATACATACTTCTCCGATCGTGTGATAGCTCAGATAGGTTCAGCAGAGGTTGTTCCGCTCTAGGAGTTGGGCCTGACGCTCGCCTGACGCGCGTGCAAATAGGCGTTTTCCACTTACGTAGTACCAGGTGTAATTTAGGGGTGTATCTAACTTATTACTTGCTACTAACAATAGCACACTAGTTTTTGGGACACCTCGCTTGAGGAGCTCCATTCTATGAACACGGGGGAATAACACCAGTGATCAGGACCAAATATACTAAAAAATACTGGAATATGTAGGGTTTTGTGTCAGTGGTGGGGTCCTGATTACTATCGTCCGCCGTGATAGCATTATTAATAGTACTATTAGCAAGGCACCCAGGAGAAAGGCGTTTTTTTTTTTCAAAGAAAAAAATGATAGCGCAAACCGACGAACGATCCTATACATAAACTGGTATACTACGGTGGGTGCCCCGATTTAAGAGAGGTGTTGCAGGATAAGAGCATTCGGGCCTTAGGGGCGGTAAAAATCGGCATGTCCCGCCTATACTAAAGAGGTATTTACTATTGTCCACCACAGATGAGAGCGTCACGTAGTCATGAGCGCCTGTGTCGGTTTAAGATTATCACGGGGGGCGCTTTTGACTCGGGGTATCCACTGCTGTTATGCGATTTGTGCTGCATTTCGCAATTTTGCAAATAGGCGCTCCCTTTACAGTATTAGAAGACCCTCGTGGAAATTTAAAGCGCAAACCGGTGGAACAACGCTACCTGGGATATATACTATATAGGCTACAGGTACAGCAGGTAATATTTTTCATAGATATATAGAGGGAAACATGTTGCAAAAAACGCGCATGATAACTCAAAGATATTTATCGCGTAGGAATTGAGCTTGTCAGTCAGATTTTTCCTTGGCCCGAAAAATAAATGTTATAATACGTACCCCTATCAGTGTTGGATTTCGGATATCGGATATCGGATATCGGGTGTCGGAATCGATTTCGATACGATACCGAAAAACACAAGAAATCCCCGATATGATACAATACCGATAAAAAACAAAACAAATCGATACGATGCCCATGAACAAATAAATAATGGATACGATTCCGATATTTTGCCACACGGAAGGTTTCCTTGAGTATCCCGCATTAAAAACACGGGGGGACGCTGATGAACAGAAGATGGAGGGCAACAAACACACGTTCGACGTTATACGATATCCAACAGCATGAAATAAGATACAGTACAGTACACCGCACACCCTTATCGTGTCTTACCCCACTGAGGACTGTTACAGCAGTACGGCTGTAGTCCCGTTTTTGGGGTAGAGCAGTCAATTTTCAAGTAGTTCGTCCCCGAAACGGGACTGCAGTATATACTATTGCGCCCCGGGACCATAGTTAATAGGACCTACGGTACGCACAAAAACCTATATATTTCATTTTTTTACCAAAAATATTTGGTCCTATTTACTATGGCCCCCCGTAATATCAGTCCCCAAATATTTGCAGCTTGATAATCGCTGATCCGGTTTCCAGCCGGAAGGAGACATGTATATACCTGGTATATATGGTAAGTGCCCTTGGGGACATAAATGTTCCGCGCAGGACGTACGTAGAAAGAAAACAACAACCAGCGCGAGAAAACTATGAAACCGTCGTGTCACACACTCCCGAGTATGTTTTGTGCCATGAGGACCGTTTGCATGTTCATATCGTTCAACCCAAATGGTCCTTGCATATCGGGACATACCTGTAGTAGTGTATAGTGTATAGTGTAGTGATGCATAGGTAACAAGAGAAACCACAACAGCACCTTTTCGCCGGACATTTTTCAACTTTCAGGTCTCAATCATCGTGTCGGGCGAGATCTTGCATTGCATGGAATCGCAGTTTATGGCCTGCGGGCAGCATTTTACAGAGCCCTTAACCTGCTGCATCATCAGCTCGCCGTCTAGCCCACACCCCCACACACCAGCCAGCATCTGATCGCCCGGCCAAATAATATAAATATATTTATACATACAAGGGGGCTTTCGGCGGCGGCGTGATGGCCGCCGTCGACGCTTAAGGCCCCGCACTGCAAATTTAATGCCAGTTTTCGATGCCAAGGGCCCGTAACACATGTTCGACGAATCCCCGACGGCAATGAGTAATATAGTCAGAGGGAAGAATAATGAGCGACGATAATGAGCGACAGACGCCTGGTGACCCGGGGCTCGGCTGGTGGACATCGATACCAATTATTGCACTTATATTATTATCGCTGACGCACTTGGTGACGAGTGATCAAACTTCCACACGTCGGACAACGTAACACTCGGATAACACTTAATCTACTTTATGGGGCCTAACACAGGAACGTGGTAAAGTGCTGACATAGTCTTAGCACTAGAGGAGCGATCACGGTGGCGCGGTAACACAGTGTTAACTGGAAACCCACGAACGTGCACGAGCCTTGACGTTGTGTTGTTTCTCGGTCTCGTCCAGCTCTAATACAGTTACAGTATGTTATGCTGTGATCAGTCCTGGTGACCAAACACGTACGTTATCACTCTAACATGCCCAGATCGTTATCCACATCTTTACTATTAAGGGGGACCATAGTTAATAGGACTTACGGTACACACAAACACCCTTATATTTCCATATTTATACCTACAAAATTTGGTCCTAACTACTATGGCCCCCCGCAATAACACGAAAACATGATGCTATTGTCGACGCAGCGTTAGACGTAACACACTAACATTATGTTACCCTCAGGAGGAGTGATAAACATAACACGCTAACATAACGTTGTCATGTTCGCCAGCACTACTAACACATAACATTGTGTTACAGAGAACACACTAACGTATCATAACGCAATGGCCAACACTACTAACACTACGTTATCTGGACCCGCCATCTGATTGCCTTACGGTCGGATAACGTAACACTTTTAACGTACTGTACGTTAGATACGTTACAGTCTTAGCCGGCCCATATACGTAACATTATGTTAGGATGCTAGCCTTAATGGGCAAGTCTCTGAAACATTATGTTACGGTGTTACCGTCAGTGAAGATCTGATGATGGTAACATTCCGTTACCGTGTTACCATAAAAACCAACCCGGGTTACTGAGTTACCGTTGGGGCCGAAGTCGTTCTAACGCAATGTTACTACGTTGCCCTTTGGATCTTCCCGAGATCTAACATGTGTTAACTAACTGTGTTACTGGTAAAACGGGCGTGTGGGAGTAACATAGCGTAGTCGTGTTATCTAATTTCGCCGACATCCCAAGAGGGGATACCTACAACGTATCCCCGGGGGGGGGAGGATAGCATAGCTTCCCCGCAAAAAAAAAATCCATATTTCATAACCCCGGATCAGGGGATTTTTTGGAGGGATCCCCCCTAAAAAAAAACATCATTTTCTGTGGAGCCCCTAGAAATTTCACGAACAAACTAACATAGTGTTATGTACGCGTTTTATTTGGCCGTGTAGGTTGGCCGTCGAAAGGGTGCCACGGCGGTGGCACGAAGAATCCCGCTGGCACACTAACGTAAAGTTACTCGCTACGGACTGATGTCGCTAACACGGTGACATAATGTTAACGTTTAGGTGATTACGTAAGTTATCCCTTCAACGTGTGTTACGATAGCCACCAGGACTTCCGCGAACACGCTAACATAGTGTTACTCGCTATGGGCTGCATACCCTAACACCGTAACACATATACTGCGGTCAGTACGAGATCAAGGTAACACTCTAACATAATGTTACGCGATCGCCCGCCAATATCT
This sequence comes from Macrocystis pyrifera, assembly GCA_031763025.1. Classification (NCBI taxonomy): domain Eukaryota; class Phaeophyceae; order Laminariales; family Laminariaceae; genus Macrocystis; species Macrocystis pyrifera. Next base: position 2,708,316 of record JASSKH010000008.1, on the reverse strand, counting down.
TATCACACTAACACCATGTTATCACAAAATCCAGGAAGTAGTTATCGTAGTAACGTAATGTTACGTTTTTTTTTTTCGCTGACGCCTAACATTAACATAAAACGTTAAGTGTTACGTTATCCGAGAGGTGTGCAAACTTCACAACAGCGGGAAGGCGGGGGGAGAACCTGCTCTATGACCGACCCCGGATCTAGGTTGTAAGACAGAGAGAGGCTTGAAAGGGTTGAAACATTGAGGAAGAAGACCGTGTACTCCTGCTGTATGTATTAATAGTACTCTTCATGGGTATACACACATACATACTATACCCGAGTGCATGCTCGTAGGGGCTTTTTCTTGCATAAAAGAGATTGATTAGCGGAAAGCGCGAGAGCGTGAGTTAGCTACATTCGATGAAAATCGACGAGCAGTGGGAATGCTGAACCCTATGCGCGATAAAAAATAAAAGGCACGCGTACCGGGGGGGAGAAGGGAAGACACCTGTGACCACGGCTTGTCCAGAAGGTCGTCGAGGGTAAAACCTCTTACGAATTAGGCTGAAAAGTGAAAGTGATGAGTAGAATAAATAAATAAATAAATAAATAAATAAATAAATAAATAAATAAACTACCCGGTACGTACATTTGCTGAACTCGGTGAGACGAAATGAAGAAAACAGAGTACCCGAGAATCACACCACAATCTATTAAAATACTTTTAATAATACATATATATATATAATGAATGGTAACAATGTTATTTATGAACAGCAATGGCCATGAGAGTGATGACGCTTGACAATGTTATTGTGATGAGGGAGGAGAAGAGCTTCCTCTGCGGCCACCCCGGATCTAGGTTATAAGACAGAGAGAGGCTTGAAAGGGTTGAAACAGTAGTGTAGAATTTCAGTAATGGTACGCGAAAATGATTCTGGGACGACAACAGCATCACACCGAGATGTCGGAGGGATCAGCATCACGCATGTGACACGCAACGACACGCACGACCGAAATTCATATAGAATACTCGCCTGCGGTGAGCCGAGATGGCTGGAAGTAAGACTGGAGGCAAGAAAGTAGTCGCCTGAGGTGAGGAGAGCATGACTGGAAGTAAGACTGGAGGGAAATAAATAGTCGCCCGTGGTGAGCCGCAACATAATCATAGTAATACATATATATCTGAATAATATACTGCGAAGTATGCCATTTTCTCTCCATGTAATACTGGTATGGTAGCCCATCTGCGATCGAATATACTGCAAATAAGAGCCTACTCTATCTTCAAGTAGTCTGCCCCCGAAGCGTGTGGGTGAGTGGGTGCAGGTCTTGTATGTGTGTGTGTTTTTTTCTCTTCTTTTTTTCTATCCCGCCTATGCCTTCGCCCTTCTTTCTCATGCTCCCTTCCTAAACCTAGTCGTAGCTAAGGTCCAGCGCCATATAGCAGGCTCTTGTAGGGATGTGATATGAGTATAACCCCCCCCCCCCCCTCTAACTCACTGAAGCTGTCATCCATATGCAAGTCCGCCTCACAAGCGGTTCTTAGTAGGATGCAGCTCACCCTTCACGCGACTCGCCGCACACCTCACGGTGCCTCGCACTTGGTGCAAGCAATGTCTGCCTGGTCGGTGAAAACCCGACATGCTCCGTCCCGGCATTGTAGGGATGCGACGGTCTATGGTCATACGACTACGACCATGCATGAGATCGAGTACATCTCTCCTATCGAGTACACCCCCCCCCCCCCCCCCCCCCCCCCCCCCCCCCCCCCCCCCCCCCCCCCCCTCCCCCCCCCCCCCCCCTCTTCCCCACCCCCACAACGGTTTAGCGTTGACTGCTATTTATACTGCTCAGTCGCCACGGTTGTATCTCCAAATGGCAGCTTTCACAGATTACTGCGAGAGTATCATCGGTGTTTATTAACACCGGCGGAATTAGGTGCATGCAGCATCGCTCTAACGTGGGGGGACAACACTACAGCAATCCTAACCCTTTTCAAGTAGAAGACCGGTCAGCCCGCAGAATTTCACGACTACAAGCTACTACAACTAACCGGAAAGGCTGCCTCTGTAGCCAACAAACAATCTGACTTCAATCGGCCAGTCCACTGCCGACTCCAAGTCGGGCGGAGCGAAGCGAGGCAAATCAGAGCTGAGACGTGGGCCCCGGCCAAAAAAGAATAAACGTACCGGTATGCCCGCATCCAACATCCCTTTCCATGCGCATGGAAACCCAGCAAATCGAATATAGTCGGCACCTCCGGGAAACGACTGACTAGTGGCCCGACTATTAACTACGGTAGTTGGTGACTTATCCCTTTCACTATATACTGCGGTCCCGGTTTGGGCACGAACTACCTACAATTTAACTATTTTGTATCCGAGTAGTGCCCACTCACAGCTCTAGACACAGCTCTAGAGATTTTGTCCCAGAACGGCTAGGTTAAGGTTAGTGCCAATACCGAACAATAAACACTAAGGTGTTTTCAGAAAGATTCCGGTCGAGAGAGAGCCTTCCGAAATATGTAATGTAAATGTTCGACTTTGACCACCCTTACTGGCGTGTCGAAAAACGATCGGCACCCTGTGCGAACTCAACGGTCTTAAGGTACTCTTTAAGGTATTCTTTAAGGTACTCTTTAAGGTATTCTTTGAGGTACTCTTTAAGGTATCATTTAAGGTACTCTTTAAGGTACCTTTTAAGGTACCCTTCAAGATACTTTTTAAGGTACTCTTTAAGGTACTCTTGAAGGTTCTCTTGAAGGTACTCTTGAAGGTACTCTTGAAGGTACTCTTTATACGGCACTCATCATTTTTTGGCTCCGTTTAACGGCGGCCACCACCCCGACGTGGAGCCGTATACTGCTGTAACCCTAATAGACAAAACAAAGGCTTCTGCTTGGTTCCTAATACAAAGGTGTGCTTGCCTCGTGTGCTATGTCTAGCAATGACGCGGTATTGGGGGGGGGGGGGGGGGGGTACTCTTTTGTTGTTTGCCTCAGCCATTAGGCCCCTGGCAACGCATCCCTCTCGAGACGGAGCACCGTTCTCACTCCTATTACCGGGAACCCTAGTAAATAGGACCAAATATTGTTAGTAAAAATAAGTAAACACATAGGTTTTTGTGTGTACCGTAGGTCCCATTTACCATGTTCCCCCCGTAATATTACAGTGGAGACCTCCAGCAATTGGTCGGGCGCTTATGTCGTTTTTTTGTTCGTTCCTCTTCCCATTTATTATGTTCGCCGTTCTTTTCTCTGTCCTTCCTACTGCTGTACTGTAGTCGGAACTCAGATCCTGGGCCACGTATCAGGTCCCTGTTCCCATACGCTGTGTGCCTTATTTTTCTGAGTTCCTTCTCACATTGAGGGGGGGGCTCAGTCAACAACCCTCTCACCCGACAAGCGTTTGTGTGCGATGCTACCATTACGGGGGACCATAGTAAATAGGACCAACTATTGTTGGTAAAAATAGGAAAATATATAGGTTTTTACGTATACCATAGGTCCTATTAACTATGGACCCCCGCAGCAGTCCTGATAAACAAGCACACTATTATTACTACCTGGTACCAGAATATTAAAAGTTTGGTCGGAAATATAAGGTAATTTTGAATGGGCACAATATGTACCAGAGTGCCTTATATTTCCGATCAGACTGATATTAAGACTATCATACTACATAACCTATGTACATCAGCAGATACAGTAGCAGTCTGACCACAAAAATATGGTACGTTCGGGCGTTTGGTTACTATCTACAAGTCCCTTCTATTCACGATCAGACTGGTACCACTCTGTCCCATTATATAAGAACCGTTTCTACACTAATTTTTTTATCCAAAAGGTGCTTATGTTTCGGGACGCAGTGGTAGTTGCTAACTTCTGAGGAGCTCACCCAGAGAGAAAACATTGAGCCAAGATGCCGTACCCTCCTGTAATTTGCCGACTGTGGCATTGCTCTGCAGTGTCGTTGTGCTTTTGACAGACTCTAAGTAGCGCTATGCGGGCACATTAATACACGAGGGAGGAGCATGCATGCGCGGGCAGATCTACGAACGCGAGCGAGAGCTGACCGGCAATTCGAGGTAGAATAAATACTGATCGTAGAATACGGTAGTTTGACTCCGAAAAGGGTGCATTGTAGGTGCACACGCGCTCTCTCTGCTGCTGGAACTGGCTGGCTGCAGCGGGCACCCACCGTTGGGAACTTGAAGCTGTACCGTTTTAGGAAGGAGCCATCGTTTTTGTTCGACAAACTGTACACGACTTCGATAGATATTACTATTAATATTGATAATAAGTACTATAATCATTATTACCATTACTTCTGTAGTAATATTATTTTTGCTCGCGTCTGCCATTCGATGACAATGTGCAAGCACGAACAAAAGCTTCAACGTTGATCACTCACAATGCATCCCCCTAAAATATGGAGAAAAAACGCCGTTTTTTTACGGAGACGTTAAATATTTTTACACTATTGATAGTATACATCGTATATAGTACAAGTAGTGTATATAGAGAGTACCGGGGACACTATTATGAAAAAAAAAACAAAAATGCAATCAGCTGTGACATTGAAGATCTCGTCGAAGATTATTCATCCGTGTGATACTTCGATCGCCGGTACTACGGCTTGCGAGTAAGCTCTAGAATTGTACCATGGTATCTCGTGTGTTATGGCGTTCATACAAACATGATACAACATACATGATACCTGGTACCAGTAACTGCTGCTGTTCACCCGCACACTCCCCACCCTACTTCAACTTGTATTTGGCTGCTGCGCCCAAAAGTCAGAGCTGACCATTTGAAGCTAGCCTTGACCACTTCGAGTTCGATAACAGGCGGGATGTGGTGCGAAGACAACACGAGGAAAAGGGCAGTAAGTGGGGTGGTGCGCCAAGACGACAAATGGGACGGACCCTGTCTCACGGTCTGTGACCACATACTGCGTACGCACGAGTCTCTTTCAGGATATCTAATCGGACACTGACGGGCACTGACGGACACTGGGTGTATTTATTGTGTGTGGTTGGGGTGTGTTGAAAGAACGAAAGACAACACACACACTGAAATGGAAGAAGATAATGAAAACTGCATAACAATACGGTACAAGTATAGATATAGTGTGTATGTATGTAATACCTGCTCGAAATGCTCGTACTCGTCGACGTTGAAGTTATGGAAGTCGAACAAACCGAAGTGATACGCCTTATGCATGCCCTGCAGGCAGTCCAGAACGCTGAGGTCGTACGTGCAGACTGCCGGCGACGCGTCGTGGAAAGGCGGGAAAGGCGGGAAAGCTTCCTGAAACGGCGCAAACGCCTGATTGCGTCGAAAACCACAAACGTTCGGCGAACGAAAACGAGCGAACGAGGAGAAGGGGGGTGGGGGTGGCGAGGCGGGGAGGGGATGATGTTGATGTGTCGAGTGTAGAAACAAGAATTAAATATCATATGCATGTACTGCTGTTGTTTATACAAGTACATACTGCCAAGTTGGGCCACTGGTAAAAATACTAACCACCTACCCACCGAAAGCAAGCCTTCATAACCCTCTCCCTCCCTGGACCCCTGCCGTCGCCGCGAGCTGTTAAGGAGGGAGGTATTGAGGGTCTGGATTAGTCTAGTCTAGTCTAGTCTAGTCTAGTCTAGTCTAGCGTCCCCGGTGGCTTGGTGGGTGGTCCGCGAGCCTGTCAAGATCAATTTCGTGAGTTCGAGTCTCACCGAGTGCATGCTCGTAGGGACTTTCTCTTGCATAAAATTGATTAGCGGAAAGCGCGAGAGCGTGAGTTAGCTGTACAATCGATGAAAATCGACGAGCAGTGGGAATGCTGAACCCTACGCGCGATAAAAACTAAAGGCACGTACCGGGGGGGAGAAGGGACGACACCTGTGACCACGGCTTGTCCAGAAGATCGTCGAGGGTATAAAACCTCCTACGAGTGGGCTGGAAAGTAGAAGTGATGATGAAAAAAAAAAAAAAAAAAAAAAAAAAAAAGTCTAGTCTCTTGGGGCTACCCTGGTACAAGGTAAACCAGTTTCTTGCCCACAACTAAGCTTTGGGCCTTTGTTGTGGTTATTATTATCGTTGTTATTATGATTGTTACTATGATTGATATTATTGTTACTATGATTGTTATTATTATTGTTATTATTGCCATTATTATTGTTATTATTATTGTCATTATTACTGTAATTATTATTGCCATCATTATTGTTGTCAATATCATTGTTACTATTAGTAGTATTATTATTGTCATCGTCATCATTGCGTTTGCCATCCGACCTCAATGTGCGGGCATGAGCTCCAACCATTGTTGCGTTGATTTTTGATAAAGTTTCCCCTGAACTAAGGAAAAAACCGCTCATGTTAAGAAAGGGAAACCGAAAAGAAAACCCGAGCACTTGTGATGCTGTAAATAATATATATTAAACCTATGTACTTTGAGCTGCTCCACCTGCTGCGCCTTCTCTCATTAATCTCATTAATCATTACACATGATACTAAGGGCGGCTGTTTATCATACTGACTGACTTGCACGAACCTTTTAATGAACGAGGCAAGACTCGGCGCAACGTACGTATCTAAAAAATTATTTTATGACACGAAAGTTTGTTTAAGCATTCAAAATGAGAAGGGCTACACTACACACACACGAAGACGGTTGCCGGGCTGCCAACCCGGGGGAGGGGGGTGTACTCATTATCATGCATGGCCGTAGTCGTATGATCATAGACCCTCGCATCCCTACAATGTCGGGACGGAGCACTTCGAGTTTTCACCAACTGGGCAGACATTGCTCGCACCAAGCGCGAAACGCCGTGAGGTGTTCGGCGAGTCGCATGAAGGGTGAGCTGCATCCTACTACGTAAGAACCGCTTGTCAGGCGGACTTGCGTATCGATGACAGCCTTCAATGACTTCATTGATTTTCCGGTGTGGCCACCTCCAGAGACAGCCATGGGTTTACTATGTAGCTGCCTAGAGTGGGGGGGGGGGGGGGGTGGGCGTACTCATGCTGTTGCTTGCCTAAGAGAAATGACCACGCATCCCTTTCGAGACGGATCGATATGGGTATGATAACTACGGTACACGCAGGTGTCTCGCCGTGTAATTTCGTTAAAATCTAAATCTATTAATAGTACCGGTACATCATAATGGCCATGTTTTTCGATACTTTACACCTGCAGCAGATTTTCATAGCCTGGTGTCAGGGAGTTACCTACTGAGCTACAGGGGTAAAATATCGGTCGATTTCCCCAGAAAAAATTATCCCATACTAAGCCCAAGTATTTTTTTTTCTCGTGACTGGTCTTGTTGTCCACCCGAGAGTCCTGAACCGGAGGGCCTGAAGGTGAGAATGCATACTACTAATATTATTAGTAGTGTGCTGTTTGTGTAGTTATGCTTGTCCGCCTGTGAGCAAGTTTCCAAGGCCTGAGTACGTATCTCATCTGGATGTTCCCTTTGTGACCGTACGCCTGGTGCCTGGTATATCATAACCCTGAACCACAAGCCCAACCCTGACCCAATCGAAGCCTTCACAGATCGGACAGATCATGTACAGATCATGTACAGATCATCTACAGATCATGATCTAGATCTTGCAAGGCAGACAGATCATATATTCCCGATATTGTATGATCTGTATGATCTAATGTCAATAGCTCATGTTGCCAGCAGGTGGCACCCGTGTAATCTGCATGATCTATCTAGCGCATGTTTTCCTGGGTGGGATCTGCCCTATAAGGCAGATCCTGCATAACCTCTCACACAACGGCAGGGGAAGAACTTGATCATCTGCGGTACATAGATAGATAGATCATCATCTCTCAGGGATGTGGAAGCTTTAGGACACAAAAAATAGCCTGCCTGATATTTCTTAAAAGGCAGCAGGTATTTAGGCTATTATCGAAGGGTTTTTTTGTCCTAAATTTCCCGACTTTCCTGTTTCTTTTTTTCCCTAAAAGAGCAATGGCGTAATACGTTCGGGCGTTCCTGATTTTAGTTCTTTCTCTTACGTTTCCTGATTCAAGAAGCGTTTCTTGCTTTTCCTATGATGCTAGTAGTTTTGTTTTTCGAGAAAAAGAGAAACACGAGGAAAAAAATGCTACTCGACGATAAACGGCCCATCGTTTTTTTTTTAAATGTCGTTAAACTCTTAATCCTGACCTCAACCCCAACCACCCCTGGCCCATATAAGTTGGATCTATGCCAATCATATCCCGTACAACGTCTCATAGCGGCAGGTTAGGATGTATCTGTAGATGATGTATCTGTAGATGATGTATCTGTAGATGATGTATCTGTAGATGATGTATCTGTAGATGATGTATCTGTAGATGATGTATCTGTAGATGATGTATCTGTAGATGATCCATCTGTAGATGATCTATCTGAAGATGATCTATCTGTAGATGATCTACCGTCGATCATGATCTGCCCTATAATATGTGTGTACTTTCCCCCAACACCTGCTTACCTCTTCTGGCGACCTCCCGTTGTACAAAACGAGCCACGCGCACAGCAGGAACGCTGCGTTCGTCCGCTTGTGAGCATGCGGCTCCGAGTACACGTAAATAACCTGTCACAAGTAACGTGTTGCATCATTTTTTATTGTTACAGGGAGGAGGGAGGACGGGGGGTGGAGATGGATGAGAGAGAAGGGAAGAGGGGGAAGGGGAGGGGGGGGGGGGGAGGAGGGACGAGGGGAGGGGAGGGAAGTAGGGAGGGAGGGAAAGAGGAAGGAGGGGGGGAGGGAGCGAGGAGGAGAGAGGAGGGAGGGAGGGAGGGGGGGGGGGGGGAGGGAGGAAGGAGGGAGGAAGGGAGCGAGGGAGGAGGGAGGAGGGAGGGGGAGGGCGGGCGGGCGGGCGGGCGGGGCGGGGCGGGGTCAGAGCGGATAGCAGTATGACGCCTTCCTTGTTTTGCCTGATTTGATTGACTCGATTGACTTGATTGGTATTGGTTGACACCGCATATAACTCGATATTTATCTCGCGGACAACAGAATAAAAGAGACAGGCGAGACCGACGTCGATGCACGCCGAACAACAGCCCCACCGTTGTTCTTCTTTCTTCTACTGTTGGAGGCCTGGGGTTTCGCATTCGTATCGGCCACGAAAAAAAAAACGCCCAAGCACGCACACACAACAATCCCCTAGAAAAAATGAAAACGACGCCTCCACCCGCCGGAGAATTACTTGATTTTCAATGTGCAGAAATGTGTCTGTTTATTGGCGGTGACAAAAGTGAGGGAGGACACAGAGAACAATCAGAGGGTCGACAGAGCGGTGTATCTTTTTTTCCTTGGGGGGCTTTGCAGGCACACGTTAACCCCTTCAGTACCGCAGTCCCGATTTGGGGACAAACCAGTCTAGTTCCAAGTGATTTGTCCCCAAAACGGGACTCCGGCACTAAAGGGGTTAACCCCTTTTTCGGCATGACTCCGTTGTGGGTATGAAACAATTGAAATTAGAGGGAACCTTTGGTATACGTGCGGTGTGTTATAACGACTACCCTGGGCTGGGTAATTGATCGGTCTCTCAGCCCTATAGCATAGCTCAGTAGGTAACGCCTTCACGAGTGCGGTCAGTACTGAAGGGGTTAAAGGGAAAGGGAGGGGGGAAACACGTGGTTTGTACGTACTGCGTAGGCATGCCTTCAAAGGGGGGGGGGGGGGGGGGGGGGGGGGGAGCACGCGGAAAACTACGTAGTAAAAGTGACGATTTGCGGCTTTTCGGCCACACGAGGCGGCCCGGGCTGCAGTGTGGGGGGTACGGCATAACTGTAAGTATAAAGCATGTGCCTGAAATGCAACGGGAGGATATTTTCTAAGACACGGCGAAACCTTAAGCTGCAAGATTACGACTACTAATAGTATGATAGTAGTATGTTGTGCTTCGATTGGACGCGTGCTTGCATAACGACATACCTGGTACATAGTAACAGGCACAAAGAGTATTGATAGTAGCGGCCCTCCTGTACTGCCGGTTACCCGCCCTATTTAGTGCCGACGGGTGGAGTCACTTTTGGCGCACGTTGGATTTCAGCGGACAGTGTGCTGTGTGTGGAGTATATATTGCCGCTATAGTCAGTGTGGTGTGTGTGGAGTATGTATTGCCGTTATAATAGTGCTGGTTTTGTTGGCTGGCGCATACATACCGACCGGCACTCGTATATCTAGAGGCACCACTACTGAACTATTACTGTAACACTATTTTGGTACCACCTGGCGGCATTAAAAAAAAAACAACAACTGCTGAGTGTCTTTACGAACGGGGGCTTCTACTACGGGGGACAATAGTAAATAGGACCTAAGGTACACACACAAAAAAAACGTTTATATTTCCCTGTTTTTACTAACAATATTTGGTCCTATTTACTATGGCCCCCCGTAATAGTAGCGTAGTATCAACCCAATATGGTTGGAGAATCACGTTCATGTTCTTACAACATTATTATGTGTTCAACGTCTCCACAGCAGAGTTATGTTCGTCTTGATTAATGTATTGGATACATTTCTATGTTTCTGGTCAGTTTTTGGGTACTTTATAGTAGGCAGAGGTAGAGAGCTACAGCAAGCAGTAGCTCTTCGAGCGAGGACCCTCAAAGCATTGACCAGGTTCAATTCAGGAGATTGCATAAATTAATACGGGTATATATTCCTCGAATTATAGACGGGAGTCGCAGAATATTTCGTCTTCGGCACAGCGGTCAATCAATGCTGCCCGCCCTCCCCCCCCCTGCGGGGCAAACTGGCAAAGGATAGCGAACGCGCACTGTCGGACGATTCGTGAAGGCGACTTTATCTATTTCGGCGACTAATATTATTTTAATATTACGGGGGACCATAGTAAATAGGACCAAATATTGTTAGTAAAAATAGGCAAATACATAGGTTTTTACGTATACCGTAGGTCCTATTAACTATGGACCCCCGAAATAGCAGTCTTTCCAAACCCACTATTACTACTACTGCTATTAATATTAACACGTGTTGATAGCATTTTCGCGGCGTGCGCCCCCCCAGACCCCAGGTAGTTGGTGTGGGAAATTCCTTGGAGGGGGTGCGGGTGTGGGTGTGGGTGGGTGTGTTGACTCTTTTAGGAAAAAGTGCAGTTCCGTTTCGGGGACAAACCACTCGATCTATCTATCTAATTCTAAGCATTTTGCCCCCTAAGCGGGACTGCTGCTGCAGCAGTGCGGCGGTGCAGCAGTGCACTCTTATTAATTAATAGTGAATAGTGATGCTGGGTTGACCCTCTCGAGACTGACCGCGGAGGGGAAATTTGACAGCAGCAACAAAAAAGAGTGGCGATTGTTATTACGGGGGTCCATAGTTAACAGGGCCTATGGTATACATAAAAAACTATATATTTAGTTTTTTTTACTAACAATATTTGGTCCTGTTTACTATGGTCCCCCGTAATAATAATATCGGCCACGCTGCGTGATTGCGGGAGATGATTGAATGGTTGATACTCTACAACATGGTGTCCGAGTTACAATGGTTGAAAGCAAGTCGTGAAGGACGAGCGCAACGCGATTATCCTATTCGTGACGCTGGGAGCTCACGCACCGCAAGTTTATGAACCTTGATGAGATGCTTTGGTCGCACTCTCCCTTATGTATACCTGGTATATATACTCGTAGGTTCAAAAGGGGTCCCGCCGAAGGGGGTTAGCTTGCGTGTTACTATGCGGAGTATGTAGGTACCACCCCCACCCCCCCCCCCCCCCCCCCCCCCCCCCCCCCCCCCCCACCCCCCCCCCCCCCCCCCCCCCCCCCCCCCCACCCCCCCCCCCCCCCCACCCCCCCCCCCCCCCCCCCCCCCCCCCCCCCCCCCCCCCCCCCCCCCCCCCCCCACCCCCCCCCCCACCCCCCCCCCCACCCCCCCCCCCCCCCCCCCCCCCCCCCCCGGTATAATGTATGCGGTATACGTGCGTGCGTCCTCGCCCCCCTTGCCGTTGCCTCGCTCGGTTTTAGTTGCGTTTGGAAACGGCACGCATCACACACACCCCACCCACCACCGCGGCCCTTCGACGTCCTCGCCAATAACGCACAAAACACACCACCAGACGAACAGACACGAAGCAACGCTACGACATACAGCTGTCTGTACCTGGCACGTAACAACAAATATTTACTATGAAAAGTAGCATGCCGAGGGGCTAAATAAATAAATTATTCTCGCGATAAAAAAGCACTTTGAATAATAATGATAGATTTGATGACTTCGAGTAGAGAAGAAATAACCTGCTTCGTACGTCGTACATGACATATTATATATTATATATGTAAAAATGTGTGACCCCAGACCCGAGCAAAGTCTATTAATAATCGTAAGAGTATTAATTAATATGAAACAGGGACTGCATTATTGGCGAAAATGTGTCAGGTCCCATCGATACTGTTAAGAGCACCTTCTATGTTTAATTGTATTCTGCAGTGGTTACCTTTTTTAAAGTAAATGCGTTATTAACGGGTGTATCATTATGGGAATAAGCCCTGCCGATTTTGTCAGATGTGGTCACAATGGCAAATGGGATAGTATCATACGTAGGAGGGAAGGGAGAGAGAAAATATAAGGGCGAAGCTATACATCAGGTAGTTAATGGGATGCAACCAAAGAAATTGAGAAAAAAAACACACACACACAAAGAGAACAAACGAGCCCGAAGAACGTCGTCTCCACTTGTTTGATATCGGTTGGCGAATAATATTATTAACATTAATATTATAATACGAGTAGTACGAAGCGCTCTCTATTTAGATACCCGCAGGTATGTATCCTTTGTTTTATGATGCTACTTCGAAGTACGATATACCAGTACGTAATTTACGCATGCGTATACACCCGTGGTAAGGCTTTCGGGCAGCAGTACGTACGTACGTACGTACATACGCACCGCTTTTTTCGTCGGGGAGGGAGGGGGGCATGGGGCATGCGATGGATCGGGCATGGCCAACGGGCGGGGAGGGGGAGTGAATGTAGTCCCGCCTACCATCATGTTGATGATACGCAGAGCGAAACTCGAGCTACGCGGCGTATGTGGCGTATGCATGTATCGTGCTCGTCGTCAGACATACTGCTGTGTGTGTTCTTCAACTCGAGGGTAGCAGGTATTATTAATAGCTTTTTAGCGGTCCGGAACGAACCTACCTCCTGAAAGAAGAAAAAAGCAGAAACAGGAAACTCTGAGAGGAGAGAGAGTGTGTGCGAGTGTGCGAGTCACACTCACTGACTGACTGACAAATAAAAAGCACGCAACCAACTAACCAACCAACCATGATGAGCAAGCAACCCTCAACCCTTTTATTATTATTAATAGTAGGACACTGCAGTCCCGTTTCGGGGACAAAGCACTCAGAATTTGACTGGTTTGTATCCAAAACGGCCGTTTCGGGGACAAAGTACTCAGAATTTGACTGGTTTGTATCCAAAACGGCCGTTTCGGGGACAAAGTAGTCAGAATTTGACTGGTTTGTATCCAAAACGGGACTGACTGCTTGATGGGGTAAAAAATAAAAACCTTATGATTATTCGTACGAGCACGAGACACAAATAAATCTTGACCAACCTCGAGCACACATGGATGGGGCTGTTACACATCCTATATACCCTGCTGTTATCATACATACATACCAGGTACGTACATACACACACACACTTGGTGGTATACTCTGGAGAGCTTGGTGCCTGGTGCGTACCTTGCGGGGTGTGCTGTAGCGCTCGCACAGCTAAGCAGCACAAGTAAGTTCATAATCGAAAAGGGTGCGCTGACACTTTTGCTATACTACTACTGCTGGCAGCTGCTGCAGCTCAGCTGTAGAATCCGCTCGAAGGTGAGCCGAACGTCGCCCGAATCCAAATTTATTTTTTCGTTCTGACACGTATATATGGCACGTATGATATTGCGTCCCATCACGGTGAGCATTGATTGATTGTATGACGGGACGCTGTCCTTTTCGATATATATATTTATAGAATAGTGTGTCGTATATTGTATAGTGTCTGTCGCAGTTAGTTGTTTGATGCTGTTATCGCGAAAAATGAGTCGTCCGCGATCACACAGGAGGACAGGTGGGCTCCAAAAACTCTCTCTGAAGTCAGCGGAAAAGAGTGAGTGCCCGTGGAAACTAAATCGAAAGTATTAGACGTATATATATATACTCGTACGACTACTTCCCTTCGAAGGGTATCATCGTAACACACACACAGCTGCTATTAATAGCTACCACAGTATGTTGGAAGGTGGTGTGTATACAGCAGATACTCCTAGCACAGACGACATGAATGACGTCATAGCAGCTGGTAGCTGTGTGTGACCCACCTGTCTGTCTGGGACTAGGGAAAGTACGCCAACAGCAGCAGCAGCAGCAGCAGCAGCAGTAGTAGTATTCAGCAGCATCAGTGTATATAGATTGGATACTGCTGTTGACTGCCGTGCTTCGGCTCCTTCATTCAGTATAGTGCTACTACTGTAGTGGTAGTATACTCCATGATACTGACCATTGACTGCAGCAAAGAAAGGCAGCAGCACTCCTCTGCGATATAGGCAGAGTCGCCACTGGGATCATAGTAAATAGGACCCATATTATATATGGTACAAAAAAACTACCTGGTATATATTTCACTGTTTATACTAACAATATTATTTTTTAGTCCTATTTACTATACCCCCCCGCAATGAGCATTTTATGACATTAGACTGCTGCTCCTGCTGTGCTGTGGCCTACTATTATTCATAATAATATCTGGAGTCACCTTGCCCTGAAGGTGTTCACTCCCGATTTTGTGCTGTAGCGTTCGGCAGAAGCGATACACGTTGCCGAGCGACAGCGGCCCCCAGTCCAGGAAGAAGTTCCAGTAGCTGAACTCGTCCGCCTGTTGTCATCATCATGCGTACATACACACACCGACCGCGTCACACATACATACACACATACATACATACATACAGGCTCGGCAGAGGTACCTACTGAAATCACAATTATACCGGTTCAATTCTCACCGAGTGCACACTCTCTCGCAGGTACTTTTTTTTTTGGACAAAGAAGTATAAATACGTACGCACGTAGCGGAAAGCGCGGAGCGTGAGTCAGTAGGAACGAATGATGCTGAACCCTTTGCGCGATAAAAATGCAGCCAAGTACCCGGGGGGGGTGTACTCGATAGGAGAGATGTACTCGATCTCATGCATGGCCGTAGTCGTATGACAATAAACCCTCGCATCCCTACAATGCCGGGACGGAGCATGTCGGGTTTTCACCGACCAGGCAGACATTGCTTGTACCAAGCGCGACGCGCCGTGAGGTGTCCGGCGAGTCGCATGAAGGGTGAGCTGCATGCTACTAAGAACCGCTTGTGAAGCGGACTTGCATATGGATGACAGCTTCAATGAGTTAGTTTAATTTCCGGTGTGGCCACTTCCAGAGACAGCAATGGGGGTACTATGTAACTGCCTCTTGGGTGCCGTACCTTGAACACGCTACGTGATACGATCAATTCCCTTGTGCAGAGTAAAGGGAAGAAAAGACGACACCTATACCTGTGACCACGGCTTTTTTTGTCCAGATTTTTTTTTTTTTGTTGTTGTTGGAAATACAAGTAAATACGACGAACCAAGGGGGGAGTTGTCGGCGTGCAACAAAAAAAGATTCTACCTGGTAGAGGGTAAACAATGTCCCATTTTGGGGATAAACCATTCTTCAATTTCTAAGTGGTTTGTTTGTAACCCAAAACGGGACGACTCCAGCCGTAAGAAGAAGGTAAAATATCCAAAATGGCGAGAAAAGATGTGAACAATCGCTGTGTGGAGAGCAGGAATCTTCGATCGGGTCTAACCCTGTTGTTACTTGATTTCAGCATAAATAGGGCCGCCAATGACAAACTTTATTATTACGGGTGGCCATAGTAAATAGGACCAAACAATTTTGGCAAAAATAGGGAAATGTATAGGTTTTCGTGTGTGCCGTAGGTCCTGTTGACTATGGTTCCCGTAATAGTAAGAGTATAATAAGAAGCAACCCGAGCAAGCCTTTTAGAATATTACTGCTTCGAAGACCTTTTTGTACAAGCTTGAGCCTTGACTATGATATACTGACTGTTGTATATGGTGTAGTGTAGCGCTGAACATGTTGTTGTTATTGATCGAAGGCAGTTTTTTTGTTGTTGTGTCTCCCAAAAGGTGAGCCGAATGCTCTTCTTGTTGGTGAGCCTATACTATTAATTATAGTAAACGTTTCGACACATGGAGTCGCGGTGAAATGGAAAGTGCCAGTAATCTGTCAAGAAAAAGGCTTCAATATATATAGCGAGTTTGTTTAGTCGTTTCATACCAGGTATGAGGTATTAGGGTAGATGCTACTATTAATAATACTATTAATAATGTAATTTTATTACCCGTGGGTGTCTTTGGCATGGGGTCAGGTGCAAACAAACACGCAGACTATCCTACCGGACTATACCCGGCGCGTATATACCCGAGCATGCATGTATGTCTCTATCCCATTTTTTTTTTTTTTTTTTTAAATGGGACCCCCCCGATAGCGACCAAAAAACATCGATGATAAGGTTGGTGTTATCAACCGTCTACGATCGAGCGAGCGCCCAGCAGTACTGTACTGTGCGGGTACAGGGTAGCCTCATGTTGCGCCCGCGCCGTACAACTCTTGGCACTGTCAACCAATCGGTCACGAAGATCTTATATCACACCCCCCCAATCAAGCAGTGAGTGGCCGTTTGCCGTGCAACTCGCCATTTTCCCCGCCTACTGAAGTCTAAATAAATGGGGTTTTGGTTATGACTAGCATTAGCAATATACCATAGGGGAAGGTAGTAATCAGGACCAAATACGCTTCGTCAAATTTCTTGGATATATGGGTTTTTGTGTGTATGATGGGTCCTCATTACTATGACCCCCCTTAAGATAACGGGAATGGTACAAGTATGTTCGGGGGGGGGAGCGCACTGCCGGTGACACAGGATAAACTCGTTCGTTCGTGTGTGCGTTGTGCTGCAGTTTTACCTCGTTTTACCTGCGGGGTACATGCTACTGTTGTATGTCCTGCTGTAGATGCTGTACTCAGCATGCAGGATGCAGGGCCAGCAGGCCCACAAGAGAGGCCCAAGCGGCGAGGGGAGCCGACCTAGTCAGCAACGATTGCGACGGAACATATAAATAACCGTCCCCCTTCCTCCTACCCTCCTCTTTTCACAGTTCAGTGTGAAGGAAAATATCACAACACTATTAATACAACAGCAGGAGGCGTACCATACGTACAGCACACGTATGCATGAAATTATGTGGAAAAAAATGAGGTAGGAATCTAGAATCTGGGATTATCATGTGGCATCGCATCGGATAACGATCCCCCCTCCACTCAGAAGCTTTTTATTGCCTCGTACATACTCGTACACATCAGTTCAAAATATGATGCGGTGCGTGCATGCATCGTAATATATGTGATGTATTCTAGTGCACGTGGTATTTTCACGCGCGGCGTGTTATCACGTCATCTCCCGAACTCTGAGGTATGCATTTTTCCTTGTACATGAACGAATAACTGATAAATAAACTATTTCGTGATAGTCTGGTTCTCACAGAGGAAAATAAGAAGAAAACATTGGAAACAAGGTTGATCGGATTGACGCGAAGAGCAACAATCAATCGAAATCATTTTTGAGACTTTTGCTTGTGGCGTGGGAAAACAGGAGGTTTCGAGGGAGCCCTCGCGGTGGTATCACGAATAGGAGGCCGATAGCACTGACTGCGTACATACATGACAGCACTGCTTGCTGCATATCGTACCACAGGTGCCAGGAATGAGTTGACAGCAAACGGGGGCGGGCGTGAAGATAGGTACTTTTTAAACTTCATGTTAGGCTTCAACTAGAATAAACTCGACAAATGATGGGTGAGGGAGGGTTGGGCAGGGCCGTCTTGCTTCGGGGCAAACCGGAAAGCGGAAACCTACGTAGGTAGGTAGGCACATCAGGGAGGATGGATCATCTTGGGCGCGGAAATTACGAAATGATGAAGTAGCAGTGAAAGTCTAATGGAACTAATACGCAACAAAGGTACGATACGAAACTACGAAACAGACAGAATCACACGGAAGTTATCGTCTAGCGGACATGATCGTACGGTAGTTTCGTTCTGCTGGCGGTGCCGGGTGGGACGAAGGTGGACTAATCTCTGTCATCCATCATCAGATCATGCAGCTGAGAGCACACGCCACGAGGGAGACGGGAAAACGAGAGGACAGCAAGGAGGAGAGAAAAGAGGAGCACTCGAAGCAAAGGTGTCAACGTCCGTCCGTGAACTACTGTGACGTCTTGTGTTTCGAATCGTGGAATGAAAACCAGCGCCTGCCTGCTCGTCATGCGACCAAGAACGAATGCAGCTCCACACCATAAGGTGGCAGCGGTAACATTGTCTCCCGATTCACTAACGATAGCCAGCAGTTGTACATATACAATAGTAATACGTAATAATGGCGGTCAGGTTTTGTGTCACATACCAGGTACCTGGTATATGTGATGGGACGATGATCGTTGTTTTCGTCAAAAGAATGGAATGTCAATTCGCAACGGGTACCTTCGTCTACAGGACCTGGTCCAACAATTTGAACTCTACGTCTCCCTATCATATTGAGACGGGAGCCCTTCGTACAAAGAGGTCTCTTCTCCATCCCTCTATCTCTCTCTCTTTCTCTCCAAATTAAATACGGTCGGCTGTATCAACACAAAAACATTGAACAATATAATACATCAAATTGAACATCTGCTGGGCGTGATGGTGGCACTGTATGTAACAGTTGTTGTAATAATAGACCCATTTTTTGTGCCTTCCCTGTCCCCTCTCCTCCCGCGAGCAAGGGGTGCGCAACTCACCGACCAAAAGTGTGCTCTCTGTGCGGCGCTCTCCGACGGCCCATACCGAAGTGTCACGTAGTACAGCCGCCCCTGCTTGGTCCGTACAACGAGCACAACACACAGCACAGCAAAAACAGTACGCACGCAGTATGTTCGCGGGGACGCAGGACGCAGGACGCAGCATGAAGCGTTTGGAGCGCGTTTCATCAGTGAATTAGAGAGGTCTCGTCTCCGCATCGGGACTGTCAGTTGAACGTTTGAAGCAGTCCAAATAATCTCCTGCTAGCATCCATTGACCACATATATATGCTGCTGCCTCCACCCATCCACCCACCCATCCACCCACCTTAGCTCTGTGTAAACATACATGCAGCTGTCGACAAAATGGCCGAGCCAAGCTGTCGGGGCTAGAACAGGCTTGGTGTAGGCCTGTTGACAGCGTAGTAGATTGGAGTCTATCGGTAGCAGATAGATGCCGGGAGGAAAAATACCAATTCGCCGAACTGCATGCTGCTGCAACTGAGAGCATCATCGTATATACGACGTGCGAGGCAAAAATATCTCGCGTGCAGACTGCAGACTTGCGTATATCAGGGTTCTACTAAAAAATCATTTGGCACCACATCATGCGTCCAGATCAAGAGCTATCATCAGCAGATCTCGCGCTCCAAGAAAATACGGTGCCCGATCCTTCTGCTCACCGGGATGATCTCCACGGCGCTCGGGACTGAAGCCATGTGATGACCTCGCCACGAACTTGTGAGCTGAAGGGCGCAGGAAGGAAGCAGCCGTGACTTCAAGCAGGAAAACAAACTGTTTGGGGGTCACACGCTTGCCTGTCGAAAAAAAAGTGGGAACGACACGAGCGAAAGGGTACCAGCAGGTACCAACTAACAAAAAGCGTTACAAAAATATTATACGCCAGGTTTCCTAGAAGTTCACAGGCGTTCTGGTTCTGTTGTGAACCTTGATATTTTTTAATGACCTTCGACGGCATTTCACGTTTAGCCGCGAGGGGAGGATATGTAGCCGTGCCTTTGAGCAGAGGGCACGCAGCAGACAGAAGAAGGGTTGTCCTATCGTAGAGCACCAAGGCAGGAACACATACGCACATACATCTTAAGCGCTGAGGTGAGCCTAAGGTTGGTTTGCAGAGCTGCAGGGAGCGTGGTACCTTTGGCATCAATGTGCTTGAAGAAGTTGAGTTTGACCAAATTATTTTCTCCCATTTGGAGAGAGATCACACATGCAGGGAGCAGGTACGGTACAAGAAGTCGACCTACTGATGTGACGTCCTATTTTGATGCTGGCAGCACGCTGGCAAGGTTAACCCTTGCGAGCTGCGCAGATGGTAGATGCTGTCACATAGTACGTGTGCCTGCCAGACTGGCACTCTTACGTCGTTCTGCATCCAACGCCATCAGCACAACGACACAGTTCTAAAATTAATAATACCAGGTACTGCCGATACTCGTATTACAGCATACGATGCTGATGAGCATATGATACCGATCAGTTATCACAGCTTCGGTAGGCAGTACGACGTACTGCTGGTTGTAGTGCTGCCTGCTGTCATTCGGACGTACCAGGTACATCTCGTCGCAATATGGACGAGCTCGTCCATAGAGAGTACGTATTGTAGTAGTATTTTACATCAATAGTACTGGAGCAGCACAACAGGACTCCACCTACTTCCAAGAATGGTAGGAATGTTGGCGGTTCTTCCGTTGTACATACATTTGGAAGGGTATGTTCGGTAAGGTACGTACCAAAGTATACCGGGGGTATTTTCTCGGTAAACACCGGTACCCGACACTCCGGTAAGTTCGGTACGGCCTTGACACCGGAACCCGACACCTCGGTAAGTTCGGTATTGTTTCAATACCGGTACCCGATACTTGGGTAAGTTCGGTACTTTTTTAATACCGGTACCCGACACTTCGGTAAGTTCAGTACGCCCACCCTGATGTACCTCTGGTACCGGTATACCCTCGATCACCATACCGGGGTTACCGGTATTTCTTCGGTACGGCCTCGAGACCGGTGCCTGACTCGATACCGGTACCCGACACCGCGTAAGTTCGGAATTTGTTCGATACCGGTACCCAACACTTGAGTATGTTCGGTATTTTTTTCGATATCGGCACACGACACTCCAGTAAGTTCGGTATTTTTCGATACCTGTACCCGACACTTCGATAAGTTCGGTACGCCCACCAAAAATACCCCGGGTACGGGTGTACCCTACGGAACATACCTATGTACATTTGTATATACTGCAGTACCTGGTACATGCGTATGCGTTGAGCTTGATCAGTGAGGAAGGAGAATCTGCCACGCTCCCGACAGCAGTGCGCAACAGCAACCATAACAGCATCCACAACATGCGTGCTGCTGGAAAACACAGCAGCAGCAGACACCACCAACATCACCGCCACCGACAGCAGCAGCAGCAGCAGCAGCAGCAGCAGCAGCAGCAGCAGCAGCAGCAGCAGCAGCGGCAGCAGCAGCAGCAGCAACTACACCAATAGCAAACAGCAACAGCAGCAAAAGTCTGTTCATGCTATTTAGTGGGGTGGAGTGTAGAGTACGACTCACTGCCTCGTATGTACACTACTCGGAGTCGTACTTTTTGTCGATTCCAACTCTTCGTGTCGACGGTTCGATGCGTACCAACTCCCGAGCCCCTGAAAAACGTCCGATCAATGTTCTACGAAAACCTCCGGTTCGTGAGCAAAGACGAGACACGAGGACACAACCATA
Organism: Macrocystis pyrifera; assembly: GCA_031763025.1. Classification (NCBI taxonomy): domain Eukaryota; class Phaeophyceae; order Laminariales; family Laminariaceae; genus Macrocystis; species Macrocystis pyrifera. Next base: position 2,686,692 of record JASSKH010000008.1, on the reverse strand, counting down.
ATAGCCGAGAACTGCAATCGACGAACACACACAGAGCCAGCCCTGGGAAATGTACCCTGTGGAAGCCACCCCCTCCCTCTGTGATGCGATAAGGGAACTCTCCACGTGTGTTGGTAGACACAGCAGTGCCTGTGCACGCTGCTGCCGCTGTGGGAAAGTAGGCACCGCTGCCAGACTGCTGCTGCTGTAGTACGTACCGCTCTCGCAGCACTGCGGCACAGGCCCTCTGGGCAGGGTCCCATTTGGAGACGCAGACACCTCTCTCTCGGCGAAGTTAGCAAGGCAAGGCTTTAGACACGAGCGCATATATAGCGGGGGGCCTAAATAGCTGTAGAACCCGGCCGTGTCTCATTCGGTCCTGTGTGGTCCGCGCAGAGAAAAGTGTTTCCAGAGTTTCCCCACCGCCGACGGACATTTTTCTCCTGACAGGGACAGCCGGTCATTTTATCAAAAACACCTTTAAGACTCCTTACGAGATGATTCTTGATTCATCCCCCCCCCCCCAGAAATGCTCTTTGCCTCTGTATCGCAAACAGACACTGAAACAATTAAAGAGTTGAGTTGGATGACCAAAAGTCGCCAGCTATTAATAGGTATTTATAGTTTTGTTGCAGCGGTGTTGGCAGCGGTGCCAACATCCCGGCTACCTGGGTTTCCTTATGTACGGAAGGATTCTTTGCTATGGGGTGCGCTTTTGCCCGTGAGGCCGCTCGCTCAGAGAGGGGCAGCGAGCGCGCTGAGAGGTCTACTGCAACTCATGCCGCATCAAACCCCCATCGGCATTGACAGCAGTACCGGTAGTGCCGATGGCAATGCCGATGGCAATGCCGATGGCAATGCCGATGGCTGATGGCGTTTATTTTATACCGGTACTATATTTTGCACGGTAAGTTAAAGTGAACAAAAACAGCGCCAGCCGATTAGTCTACTGTAGTCAACGAAAGTCAGTTAGTTGGCGGGCTTCGCCAGCCAAGTCGTAACTAATATCGTCAAGAGTAGCTTAAGGACTACCTACCTTAAGACCGTTGAGATCGCACAGGGGCGGGACCGTTTTTCAGCGCTATATACATATGAATACTCTTTTTTCCTATCAACAACGATAAAAGGGTGCTAAAAGTCGAACTTTTTTTTTTTTTTCCGGAACGCGCTCAACCAGATTTTTTTTCCGAAAACACCTTAAGGTTGTTCGGTATTGACTACCTTGACCTTCCCGTTCTGAGAAAATCGAGCTCTGAAAAACGATCGCAGCACCCCTGTTTACGGTAATTACGGCAGTACCACGTACATGCTGGTGACCGGGAAGTCCATCCAACTCAGAGCCCTAGAAATAATGGGGTTTCAATGCGCCGGAAGGCGGGTTACAAAAAACAAAATGACGACTGGAAGCGACAGCCCCTGGGATTCCCCAGAGGCCTACGTAACGTGTTCCCGATTCCATAGGAAACAAAAACGGGCGAAGGGGAAAAAATCCTGACTATGGACCTCAGGAAAAAATCAATGGCGCAAGGTAACCAATCACCCAACCGATACCAAAGTGCAGGACGGGAAGCGCGTCTTCTCGTCACCCCCCCCCCAGACCTATGCGTGCGGTCACTTGTTGTGTTTTGTCGAGAAAAGATATTCATGTCTTGAAAAACAAAGAGCCGTTTTTTTTTTCCGATGATTTTGGGCCATGTTTCGGTTTGATTTTTCGGGGTCGACCTCGCTACTTTTAATTGAATGTAGATTTGGTGTGCCGACTTTTTTTTTTCCCCCGACAGTTTTCGATTCCCGCCGCCATGGCGACAACGACTGAGTGATGTCGTGTTGATGTTCGATTCGCGGTGTTCGGGAAATTGTCAGCTGAATACCGAATGGACATAGTGATCGGCACGGACCAAACTCGTACATACTGGTACCTGCTTATACCGCTATTTCCGGAAATGCAAGAAGCGTTTTGGTATTCGTATGAGTTCTCGACCGGTCCTTACTTTTCGAACATACTGGTACAGTAGCGTTGCTGTTGCAGTTGGCGAGTTCGAGGTGTGGATAATCTTGCATACATGAGTGAGTGTATGGTCTGATTTTCGTATCCAGTACGCTCTTGCCTTGACCTTGTATCGGCTAATCTCTGCCTGACCCTCTTGGGACTCCAGAGGGGAAAGGTTAACGATAAATAGTGACGCTTACAGCAAGCGGCCAACTCCTACTGAGGTCTGTGTGATTGGGGGACGATTCAAATTGGTGTCTTGGTCCGAGTTTTCATTGCAAGGAGTCAGTCGGCCAGCACGGGCGATGATGATCCCATCATACCGGTACTGGTGGCCGCTCACTCTGCTGGTATGTAGACGCTCGATAACACCTACCAGGTAGTATTTTTGCAGGGCTTGGTAATTGTGTTTGTAGCTATCTCGACGTCCCGTGAGGTTAATGCTATTAGGAGGTTTACTTGCGATGTATTTTCTCTGTCTCGTACCGGGTGTATATGCTTGAGTATGCCTATTTATTTGGGCTGCGAGTTGGCTGACTCTAGGTCGGCGACTACATAGTAGTAGTAATAGTAGGTATTTGGTTGGCGAGGTATTCCAGCTATTATTGTAATAGATACGCGCGGTAACTTGCGGAGCGGTATTTTTGCGGAATTCTGCATCTTTGTATCTGGCTGGCGCGTTTGTTTGTGGCTCCATGCGGTTTATTGGTCGCATGCCAAGTTAGCTCAGTTTTCAATGGTTGGCTTACTTCGGCCCCCAACTACTGCTGTACTACTGTAGTTTACAGTACAGTAGTGGTCCCTCTATAGTGCCGATTGCCCTATATATAGTGCCGGCTGCCGTATAGGGTGCTGGTAAAGTCGCTTGGCACAGATGGGAATATCAGTGTGGCAGCGTGCGGAGTAATTAGTGCCGGTTGACCCTATAGTGGCGGTTATGTTGGCTGGCGCATACCTGCACACTATAGAGAGGGACCATTGCTGTGTAAAACTAGCCAAGTCCGGCCGACCGCCGATGCGCAACCCTCTTCTACTTGTATTGATACTGCTGTTGGAGGTGTAACATGTGTTTCAATTATGATGTGCATCTGACTTGGTTGTTTTTGTACTGTTTGGTTTGATTTCACTGCTCGTACGTACCGGTATTTTTTTTTTCCCTGAGGTATTCTTCCGCTCCAGTTTTTTTTTAGCTTTCTTGTTCTGTGACCACGGACACGATGCGTTTCGTTGGACTTTTAGGACTGCAGTCCCAATGCGGCGAAAAACCTCTCTAATTCCAAGTAGTTTGTCCCCAAAACGGGACTGACTGCAGTTCTAACGAAAAGGGTTAATGTGAGAACAATAACAGCAGTAGTAGTATTGCTGTTGATAGTTTTTGACCACAGAGAGAGCTAGTATTTATCTTGGGGTGAAGAATCAGCATTCACGGCCACAACGCACGATCGTTCCGTACTATCGTATGGTAGAATAACACAACATATCGTATCATATCGTATCTTATCGTATAATATATCATGTATTTGAACAATACGTACGGCGCGACGATAGTGTCGTTTGTTCTTGCTTGGGGATCCAGATCCAGATCCAGATCCAGATCCAGAACCAGAACCAGAACCAGAATTAGAACCGTCGTCTTGTTTCGTATTGATAGTTTCCCCGCCGATACCAAGAACGCGGTAGGCAGTACGTACGTAGGCATGTAGGCAGCAGCAGCAGCAGCAGCAGCAGCAGCAGCAGCAGCAGCAGCAGCAGCGGGCATGCACCCTTTCGTTTCTATATGCAGTCATGCACCGTCATACCATACCATACGCTTCACCACAACAGCCAGTTGCCAGTTGCCAGGGTTCGAAACCCCAAACACTTATCAATGACAATATCGTACGATACCGTACGTGTATACGTATATACATAAAAAACGAGGTAAAACGGCGACAGCTCTATGCTGTATTGTGTGTCGTAAATAGTGAACTACATCCAGTCTGTGTTGCGGGGTGATAAGATAGCTCAGGGGTGGTAAGATGGATAACACACCGCCAGAGGAACGACATTCAGACATTAATACGAGTTTTCTCTGAAAGTAGGGGGCGCATTGTAGTATGTCAAAGGAGGCACAGCCAACGACAACGGCGAAGAAGGCATTGGGAAGACCGTGTGGAGATCTTTCCGTGCGACACATACCTATATCGCCCGGCGTATGTATGCAGTACGCCCTCCCCGGTGTCGAGCAAATCGGCGTGGAAATTGGTCTTAGGGGGTGTGCTGTCTTATCACCCTCACCCGTGTGATAGTGTGATAGTGTGATAGTGTGATAGTGTGATAGTGTGATACGGCAGGTATGGGTGGGAGTTGGCTCACTAATGGCGTCGCGGCTATTATTATTTTCTTGGTAGTTATTGCCGGTAGATGTGTTTTGAGTGGCGAGGTAAGCCACCCTACGAATTGACAACTGACCTTTTGAGTCTCTTGCCGATAAAAAACCGCACGTCCAGCCTGGTCGTCGATCCACAATCGAACGCGCCAACTAGATGTTAGTACATACAAAACACAGACGAGGACTCCCGCAAAAATAAAATTACCGCTCGCCAGCTTTGTACTCCCGCAACCTACTGTCTGCACACATGCGTGACAACTCTGCTGCAGTACCTACGTGGCCAACTACAGAGTGGACTAGTACGGCGTATATGCCAGGTGTTTATTGCTCGGAGCAACAACTGTCAATATCAATGGTCGGCAATCAGGCCAACTTACAGCAGACCTGTTATTACCAATATGTAGCGCGGCTGCCGCCTAAATGCCGCCTAAAACGCGGATGGTAAGATAACACACCCCTGCTGGGGTGATCGCGCGCGCGCACGGCGACGCGCTTCGGAAATACCAGGTATCTCGTCGAGACCTTTCCACCATGAAACATACGAATCCTGCTGCTGCTGTCATCGCTCGACGTTTGCTTGTACTCTCTCTCTCTCCCGATCGCGGAGAACATCAGCTTATAGTATACCTGGTATACTATTTCGGGGGACCATAGTAAATAAATAGGACCACATATTTTTAGTAAAAATATTATGTATTTACTGTGGTCCCCCGCCATATGTTACGTACATGTACACCCACTCCTTTACACTCTGCAGCTTCTCAAGCAGATTCGGTCTTCCTCCTATGATGCGGAATGTATGTCCTGCGTACGATGAGGCGCCATGCATGCATGTAAATCTCGGATCACGCGCGATCGGAGTGTCACTATTACGGGGGTCCATAGTAAATAGGACCAAATACTGTTAGTAAAAATAGGTAAATGCATACGTACCTGGTATGTTTTTTGTGTGTACCGTAGGTCCTATTTACTATGGCCCCCCGTAATAGTGTCACACATAGCCTGCAAAGATGATGGGTTTCGACGAAATGATCGATCTCATTCACAGCTGGTTTTTTTTTTTTTTCCAATTTGACAGTTTTCTGTGTGTACTTCATATACGAAGGAATTTTGTCCAGGGAAGTTTCTGATCTTAAACGTTTACATTTTTGTCGTATTCCGGTGTGAGATACGAGGCACCAGGTACAGCAGCAGCAGTATCCACCCTCTCGTGAGAAACCTGAAATCAGATTCATGTATGTCAGCTACGTACGAGTGAGTATTCACTGGCGGGGCGAGAAGAGGGTGGTCGTACACACGTTGCTTTCCTTGCATTCTCATCTATTTTTGATACACGGCGAGCGCCTACCACGTGCCTGGTACATCTTTATAGGCTAGTACACACTTTTCGCATTTATTTTTTATGTATTTTTATTTTCTACGTGAAAGTAGGGTGGGCTGCTTACTGCACATTTCGTAGCCCCTCAAGTACTGCAGTCCCTTATCAGGGACAAAGTACTTGGAATTTGAGTGGTTTGTCTCCAAAACGGGATTGCAGTTCTAAAAAAGAGAGTCAAAGTCTGTTTTATTTCTTCATGACAGGGCCGAGAGGGCCGATGCTTACTGCTGTGTGCTCCTGCCTGTTGCGTTGCTGATTGCCGGTGGTGAGTACGTACGTACGTACGCAGCAGTGTGGTAGTGTGGTGTGGTGTGGTGTGTGGTGTAGCTAACCTGATGCAGCCGAAAAATGCCGGTGGGTGGTTTTGCTTGTTTGCCGAAGGGAACGGAACTAAATGAACGACGTTTTTTTTTCGATTGCAAGCGTCGTGTCTCCCGGCCCCCACGTCTCCACGAAGGTTCCGGGGCTGCTGGGGTATAGGCGTGTGTCCGAACCATCATATCATAATCATATCATAATCGTATCATAATCATCTCATAATCATATCATAATCATATCGTAATCATAGCATGCCATACGTCGTCCCCGGTGGCTTGGTAGGTGGTCCGCGAGCCTATCAAGATCAATTTCGTGAGTTCGAGTCTCACCGAGTGCATGCTCATACGTATGGACTTTTTCTTGCACAAAATTGGTTAGCCGAAAGCGCGAGAGCGTGAGTTAGCTGTACATTCGATGAACATCGACGAGCAGTGGGAATGCTGAACCCTATGCGCGATAAAAACTAAAGGCACGTACCGGGGGGGAGAAGGGACGACACGTGTGACCACGGCTTGTCCAGAAGATCGTCGAGGGTAAAACCTCCTACGAGTGGGCTGGAAAGTAGAAGTGATGATGAAAAAATAAATAAATACGTTGCAAGGAGGTGTGTAATACGATGATGATGGTGTATGATATATACCAGGTATACGACACGCGCAGCATGATAGACATGATACCGCCCTCGTGCTTTTCGTACTTGTGACTGCTGCTGCTGCTGCTGCTACCGCCGCCTCCGCCGCCTCCGCCGCCGCTCTGTGCCCTTGTGGAGGGAGCTGAAGTAATTTCGACCATTGTGGTGGCGCATGCATCTCAAAAAGCGCGACCTTAGTCTGTACCATACAACAGTTTTCACTCCTGCTGCCACCACTGATATCAGATGCACCGTATACCACATGTTGACAAGACATCACACCGTATCACACGGGTCATAAGACAACACACCACCTGCAACACACACCCCCTGGGCTTTTTCCCTAGCCGATTTTTCTTCGAAGCAAGTGGGGGGGAGGGGACACACACAGCCAAAATGAATGGTGGCTTTGGAGAGAGGTCTCGTCGAGATTTTTCTATGGACGTACCTCTGGGCGTTTGCGCTTTCCCCGATTTTCCCCGATTTGTCGAGAAATTCAGCCTGGAACGGCGTGTGATAAACCTGATACGGTGACAAGTAGTATTTTTACGGAGGACCATAGTAAATAGGACGGACGGTACACACAAAAACCTATATATTTCCCTATTTTCACCAACAAAATTTGGTCCCATTTATTAAGGTCCCTCGTAAATAACACTTCATTTCCTGCTCGTCGTACGTACGCGCTTGTCGTTCAACTCCTGGCATTGGATTTTAGTATGAATAGTGGCCCCTCTGCCAGCTACCAGGTATGTGATACTGTAGTGCCTGCCAGGTTCTGCTGCACCAGGTATAATTCTGCCCATAGAATCGCGTGGCACAGATGGGATTCACCCCTGCAGTGTGGTAGTGTGCGGAGTAGTAGTGCCGCTGTGGTGCCGCTATTGTTTTGCTGGCGGACACCGGCATGATAGGGGGAACAAACACTAGAGCAGTCGGTCAGTACGTGCTACTACTACTACTACTACTACGTGGGACCATAGTAAATAGGACCAAATACTGTGAGTAAAAATAGGGAAATTTATAGGTTTTTGTGTGTATCGTAGGTCCTATTTACTGTGGTCCCCCGTAGTGTACTGCTGGTGTACTCGGTTTACTCGAGGAGCGCATGTTTAGTTCACGCAAAAAGCGCGAAAGATCAGCTTGGAAAAATCATCGCTGGGGTGTGTTATCTACAGCAGCAGTAGTAGTAGCGGTGGTTGAGACCTACACCGGACGACGTGAATCTTACTTGGTTGTTTACATACAGCACGCGTGGCGAATAGTGTTGGATATCGGATATCGGATGTCGATATCGGAATCGAGTTCGATACGATACCAATAAACAAACTAACTAATGATACGATTTGGACATATGATATATGGAAGATTTCGTTCAGCATGGGCATAAAAACAAGGGGGTGCCGGGCGGGCGAGGGCAAAACACGTTCGATAGTACGATATATCGAAAATTTCGGTATCACATGAGACGATATGTCCAACACCACGTGTGGTGGCGATGTATGCGAAAAATGAAACATTGGGCTCCGCCGTTCGGTTGTTGGTTTGTTTTCCCTCGCGATAGTTTTATTTTATTAATTACATTTTTTGTTTACTGGAGCGGTCGACAGTAATAAATAGCAGTCGTCACATTATGCGTATGGTATTCGTTGTGTATGAAAAATAAAATAAATGGATAGCCCTGGCATCATGATATTTGCGAGTCTGCATTCCCCTTTAACTGTATGATCGTACAATATCATACCTGGCATTTTATTTATTTTTTCCTTCCCCGTCCCATTCATTTTTTTCGCCCTTGTTTTCGAGCTTTTCTCTCCCCATCCTGTTAATAATAGCAACTCAGATCCGGGGTCACGTATGTACGCAGGACGCACTTATCCCTCCTCCCTGCCACTTTTTTTTTTTTTTTTTTTTTTTTTTTTTTAATCATCACTTTTACTTTCCAGCCCGCTCGTAGGGGAGGTTTTACCCTCGACGATCTTCTGGACAAGCCGTGGTCACAGGTGTCGTCCCTTCTCCCCCCCGGTACGTGCCTTGAGTTTTTATCGCGCATAGGGTTCAGCATTCCCACTGCTCGTCGATTTTCATCGAATGTACAGCTGACTCACGCTCTCGCGCTTTCCGCTAATCAATTTTATGCAAGAAAAAGTCCCTACGAGTGAGCATGCACTCGGTGAGACTCGAACTCACGAAATTGATCTTGATAGGCTCGCGGACCACCCACCAAGCCACCGGGGACGACGCCACTAGGAAGGTACGGTTCGTTCGTATCATACCTTGAATGTTTGTCGCGAGAACGTGAGAAGACTGCAGCCCTTTCTTCCCTCCTCGTCGATACGTGTCCACGCGCCCATGAGGACGTCCGCGATATGGTATGAAATAGATACGATGATTGTGTCTGCTCGTATACTATGATATGATACGATACGATACGATATGATACGATATGATATGGCATAATATGATATGAAACGATATGTATTCTGCATCGTGTATGATACGCGTCCACCCGCCCACGAGCAGGCCTGCGGTCTGCGGTATGATACCGCACCGCACGTAGATATCATAAGATACGTCCATTTTATATATACGTCTGTCTCCCTGCACAGCTAGCTGTACACCAGTGTCATCGTATAGGGTGATACGATACGATACGATACGATACGATATGAATATGATATCTTATTATCTGTATTCCGTACGATATGGTACGTATCCACGCGCCCACGAGGAGGTTTCCGCGGTTATTGTTGTTGATCTCAAATTAACTCTCAAATCAAGGAGTCCGTGGTATGTGTTGATAGCACTGGTGTTGCAGTATACTTCGAGTACACAGATAGAACGGAATGTGGAACGTGGACCGTGAGTGTACGTACGTACGTTTGATATCATCCTTGGAAGTAAAGTACGTATGATATCATAGATACGATATACGGGGGGGGGTACTTCCTTCGCCCTCGCGAAAAGGAGGAAGGCAACACAAATATTTTTATTCTTGAATGTAATCGATCGGGGCAGTAATAAATGGTGACGCAAGACATGAGAGGAAGGGCGCAACGAAATGGTCCGCGCACGACCCCCGTCCCCAACGTTAGCGAGGCGCGTGGCCACAAACAACCCCGCACCCTATCACATATACGTACCTCGTACACCCCACACCCCACCCGCAGCGAGCCGAGCGTGGTTTGGCTGGTTGTCGTTGAGTGTGGTTGGGTTTGGCCTGGTTAGAGATCTGAATTGATTCTTGTTTGCCCTCGAGAGGTTCGCACCGCCCCGTCCCGAACGAGAGGCGTACCTGGTACGAATATATATATATATATGTTAGAATAGTATGTATATACCATACCTGTATATTGTTGTTGTCCTCGAATTATTTACCTCATCTCCGAAAATTCAGCCCGTGGTCACAGGACAGGAAGGCCCCACCAACTCTGGAGTGGAAAATACTTCGCACGAGTATTAACGCTGCAGTTCCTCAGGACAAGAAGAAACAAAACAGAACAGCAGCACACATAATATATTACGTACAATAAGCAACACAGCACAACCCGAGAACAGAAAATGTGCCCCAGGTACGTACGTCGTAAAGTCAGCGTGCGCACAGCAGTAAGTAGTATAGGCCCATGAATGAGAAATACGGTATCGCTACGTATAAAAACGTAAGCCTCACTTTTTGGGAGGCGCTGAGAAAATTGGAATACGAAATCGTGCTCAGCGGCGAGCGCTATATAAAGCTACAGCAGTGTAGGAAGTCCTACTAGGGAGGTACCAGGTGTTCGATAGCCTGTCTATGCACAACGTTGTTCAGGGATGGCATCGCAATAAGCGTTCTACTAACGCTTGCTTGGTGATATTATAAGTAGGTGCTTTTTGTCGTCAGGCCCATACTGCTGCCGTGTGCACCAGATACACACACTGCTGATGCTGCTGTACCTATGGTACGCGTTGCAGTTCGAAGCCGAGGGGACCGCATATAAAGATAAAGTATACCTGGTAAGTACTAAACTGTATCTGTGTACCTGATACGTATTATTAGTGAAAAATTTGTGTCAGACGCGGGCAAGGCAGGCGAAGCGAGGAGGTGCGTCTGCGGCTATGCGCCGAAACTACGGCCCAAGTTATAGGATACCCTGTGGTACTGCTGTGGTATACTCTCGCACTCGTGTTGTATGATGTGATGTGATAAGTAAGCGCGCGCAAGGCAGGCGGAGGGAGGAGGCGCTTCCGCGGCTAAATATTACAAGCTCAAGGCCTATGCTATGTGACACCCGAGATACTAAATGCTAGATACTATATAATAATGCTATGGTTGATCTTGTCACACCCTGCGATATACTCGTACACTCGTATGTATATGTTATGCTGCTGTTGAATTGGTATTATGCCTGTCTTGCGTGCCTTCGTAGGATGTTGGCTTTTTAGTGTTGAAGGGACTTGAGGTAGTTGCGAACTCGAATAGAGACGAAAAAAGCGACGGCAGTTACAGCGTCACAACCGCTGCAGAGACAGGGAGGCAGCCAGGAGACCACCACAGGAGACACAACCCTCTCACCCCTTGACACTTGACAAACAGCATTTTTTTTTGTATGCCTAAGTTTTGCCTCGGCCCGACACCAAACTACTACGACGTACCGGCAGGTTTTGGTGTGGAGCGCTCGGCCCCACACCCGTGACAAGCGCTCGATTTTCCTTTCCTCGGCATGTGTCCTCCTGACTGACACCTTTTACACGAAGCAGCCCGGGCGGGTGGGGGTGGGGGATAGCATATGAACGTATATAACACGCTAGATAGCGCGCCCCCTGGGATCTTTGCATGGACGCAGGCAGCGCTCGGCGTTTGCCCTCTCCTCGTTGTCGAGATATTTCAGATGGAAATATCATCGGAGGGGGTTGTGCGCTATCGCTACGCTAGCGTGTTGTACGGTACCAGGTATATTCAGCAGCCGACGTCTCATATTATATGCGCGAAATACAAAGTACTGTGCAAGGGGTTGTCGCGACCCCTGCGCGCTCGGTTAAGGTTAGTAATTGAAAAAAGAATGCGAAAAAAAAGGCGTGTGCGTGCTCTGCATGGGCTGTGGGCGTCTTGCCAGCGCGAAGCGCGAAACGTCGTTCTTGAATTTTAGGCATGTTGGGGCACGTGCGGGCACCTCCCACGCTCGTGTTTTCCCTACTGCCACGTCTCCCTTCTCCCACCCCACTCCTGTTTGGCCGAAAAAGGTGGGGGTATACCCCGTTCAGACTATTTTTATGTTGATAAACACCGACCGTTACACGTCACTACATGCCATTTTTTTTTTTCTCGGTCGATGCACTTGCTGGGTCCCCAAAACAGACTCTAGCTTTCAACTGGCATAATGCAAGCTGCCTGGATGGCGCATATAACGCGAAATGCTGAAATCGCGCGTGTAAATACAGTGTTTTCTCCATCCTTTTTGTAGTGTTGACCCTTTTATCCCTCCCTATATGCCTACGTCGTCGTAGCTCAGATCCGGGGTCACATTCGTGGCAGGCGCTCATCCGCCCTCCTCGCTGCGGTTCGTGCGTTGGTCGTTTACCGTAAAATAATCGTTGAGTTCGCTCAGCAGGGGTGCGGCCGTTTTTCAGAGCTGTTGATAGCTTTCTCGACGACGGTGAGGGTGCTATTACGGGGGGTCCATAGTTAATGGGACCAAATTTTGCTAGTAAAAATAAGTAAATATATAGGTTTTTATGTATACCATAGGTCCTACTAACTATGGACCCCCGTAATAGTTGTACTCGTAATGAAGTCGAACGTTGTATTTTTTTGATGAAGGCATGTCGACCAGATCGTATACCTTGTTTCGGTATTGGCGCTAGCTTGACCTTCCCCTTCTGGAATAATCGAGTGCTGGGGAAAAAAAAAACGTTTGCACCCCATTCAAACCCTCTTTTTTCTCTTTTACGGTAGGGCGAGAAGATTCAAGCCCCCTTTTTTTTCCCCGCGTAGACTCGCGCCGAACGTGAGATGCTGAATGGCGCATGGTCGATGGCAGGAATAAATACTCCAGTACTGTATTTCACACATCGGTGGCAGATCCTCTACAGATCATGATCAGTTCTCACGTTACGATCTACAGTAGATCTTTCAGGGCAAGATCGATATATAGATAGATAGATTTCTCACCTGTGCGATCTGCATTTTAGTAGCTCACTCATGGTGCCGGGTGGTGGCCGTATAATCTGCGCGATCTATGTGGGACACGTTTACTGCGTTGGATCTGTACTGCACAGATCAAGCACAAAACATATCAAGATGTCAGGTGATGATCTAGATGATCAATGGCAGACAGATAGATAGATCATGGCATGTCCGACGTGTGAACTGTTTGTAGACACGCGCATTTCAGAGAATTTCAGAGGTCGACGCTTTCACCGATGCTGCTACCACTTCGCACCCTGACCCCACGCCGACCTTATCCCACCCGGACCTGAGCCCTCCAAACTGACCCTGGACATGTAATTAGCCGCCGGCAGGGATATCTCAGGCACCCTGGCCCTACGCGAGTTTAACGACCATAAGCGGAGTTTCCGCCAGAAATGCCACAACCCAAAAGAAACGCGCCACGCGTAGGATACACGTGTCCGGCCTGTGTTTTTTCTCCCAGAGGTTGGTGTCTACGAAGAATTCACGCCTCAGATAGCTTATCGATTCCCGCTTCATGATGTAGATATTTCAGGGCAGATACAGTAGCATAGTTCTGATTCTGTATGATCTGTATGATCTGTATGATCTGTATGATCTGTATGATCTGTATGATCTGTATGATCTATATGATCTGTGTGATCTGTATGATCTGTATGATCTGTGTGATCTGTACGATCTGTATGATTTGTGTGGTTTCATTGTTGGCGGGGCGGGAGCAGTAATATGTGCATGATCTAGGGCTGGTTTCATGCGTTGGATTTGTACCTTTTGTGTACACATCCTCCACAACACTTCACAACGGAAGCTTAGCATCTACAGCAGATGATCAATCTGTAGATTGTCTATTCGACGTGCGCAACATTTTAACCTTGTGCTCTGCGGACAGGTGGAAGCACGAGGGTTGACCAATCGTCACAACAACCAATCAATCTCCAGTCAGTAAATCATCCATCGTCAGTCAACAGTCATCGATCATCATCAGTCTAACAACCAACCCACGTGCAATCTATATTCTGCGGACAGGCGCAAGCACGAGGGTTCACCAATCGTCAATCACTGATCACCAACCATTAATCATTAATCACCGATTACCAACCATCAATGATTAATCACCATCACCAATCATCAATCATCAGTCGAACAACAACAAACTCTGCATTGCGGAAAGAGACATGCACGAGGGTTCAACCATAACCAATCATTGCTCACCAGTCATCAATCAATCATAATCGATTTTCAATCATCAGTCACCCAACCGAATCAAATCGTACCTCCTGCCCACCTGCAACCCACGATGCGCGAACAGGTGCGAGCGAGCGCGTGAGTGAGAATTCACCGATCATCCATCATCAAGCATCGATCAATTCATTCATCACCAAATTTTGGCAGTCAGCAAAGCATCAGTCATCAATCAATCAATCAATCATTGTCGCTTATATTAGGACAAGAAGGCAGCCGCATCGAAAAAACACCTGGCTATTTTCGGGGTATTTTGAGCGTGAAGGAGGGTAAGGACACGGACGAAGACGAAGGCCAAGCCTGGCGAGGGCAAGCGGCGACTTGGGCCCGCCGCGTGTGTTTATATCTGAAGTTGACGCCTTTTCCAGCAGCAGCAGCAGCAGAATGCTTGGAAAATTGGACAAGATTGCGTCAGTCAAGGGCAGGTGGGCGTGCACGATATTATTGATACTACTGTAGCAAGTATAATAACAGCATTTTTCGTGGGTATGATATCTGATGGTATGGGGTATGGTACGCTATTTTTATGATATTTTATGGTGTCATGGTTGATATGATGTTCTTTGAGAAAGGTAAAAAACAAGCTGTGAGATCGAAAAAATAAATCCTCATTTTGTGATGTGATATGGTATGATATGATACGATATCTCACGATTTTAGATGATGTGACGTGGTATTAAATGATGTGATATGATATGATGTAGGTGATATTTTATGATATTATACGATGCTATTTGTAAAACCTCGTTTCGAGGATAGCGTACACTTGAAATTGGGGTTGGGTTGATTTTGCGGCTGTGAAAAAGTGGATGTGTTGGCTTAGCGAATATTAATATGTAAAAAAATATGGTCGATACGTCGTCGATTTTGGTACAAGATCGCTTCAGCCAAGGGCAGGTGGACGTGAGGGCTGGTCGCTGCTCCTGTAGCGAATGGGAGTCTATGAAATAATATATTAATCGACTTGATATCGTATGATACTACTGTAAGTATTGATACATGATGGAACATGATACGATAGTCTCGTGATGTTTTTTGTAGTGTTACGCTATGCTATGGTATGATGTGATGTGATATTTATATAATGCGATATGAACATGACATAATATCACGTATTATTCATATTATGTCATGATATGATACTGTACCAGTATGTATCATGATGCGATACTGTACGATATGGCATGGCGCGTGGCCCCCGTTTCGGAGACGTATCACACCCTATGCACCCTGCACCACAAGCACAAGCACAAGCACACCACACCGTACCACACCGCAAGCACACCTGCACGACAATTGCTTTTTTGCTCGCTCGTGCTGGCGTGCGTGCTTGCGTGCTTGCGGGCGTGCTTGCTTGCTTGCCCTCTTGCTTTCGCCCTTGTTGCTAGATTGCCTGCTTGTTTTGCTTGCTTGCTTGCTTGTTTGCACCTTTCTGATGTGCTTGCGGGTATTCTTCCCCCTGCTTGCTAGGCTGTACCTTTCTGAAGTGCGCATTCCACCCCCCATACGACTACGGCCATGCATGATAATGAGTACACCCCCCCTGATTTTTTCGCTTTTTTTTCGTCATGTTTTGGCGGTCGGTCACAGCTGGTTGCCGAATTAGATCATTTGTGCGAGGTGAACTACCTTTACTTCGCACAAGTGGGAATGATCGTATCATGTAGTGTGTGTTTATGGTAAGGCACCCAAGAGGCAGTTACATAGTACTCCCATTGCTGTCGCTGGAAGTGGCCACACCAAAAATGAAATTAACTCATTGAAGCTGTAATCCATATGCAAGTCCGGCTGACAAGCGGTTCTTAGTAGGATGTAGCTCACCCTTCGTGCGACTCGCCGGACACCTCGCGGCGCTTCGCGTCTGGTGCAATGTCTGCCTGGTCGGTGAAAACCCGACATACTCCGTCCCGGCTTTGTAGGGGTGCGAGGGTCTATGGTCATGCGACTACGGCCATGCGTGAGATCGAGTCGAGTACCCCCCCCCCCCCCCCCCCCCCCTTTTTGCCTTCCTCCTCTCCATCTACCATCGCTTACAACGAACGGCGTCTTTTTGACTGGTACGTTTTATACCCAAACGCGGGGGGCTACACCATACATGTTTTGTTCAGGGTTGAGGACGTGTACGAGATGGGGCATGAACTCGGGAAGGGTGCTTTTTCCGTGGTGAGGCACGGGAGACATCGCCAAACAGGAGAAAATGTGAGTGGCGTGAGTGCTGCGCGCGAGTGCATCTGTAAGGGGACGTACAGCAGTAGCACTTTTTGGCGGAAATATTTCTGACTGAGCTGACCGAGCTTTTTAACCCGACATCGATGGTAACATGAATAGTATGGTTTCGCAATATTACTCGTGATGCCGATGTTATGGTATAATATAATAGGTTCCCCTTCGGAATGTGGGTAACGTGAAATCCCGCCGGCGTCGCAAGGCGAAAAGGGAGTCACAGGTCACACTCGTATAGCTGTTCTTGGCGGAAATGTGAGCAATGGGTTAGCGTGTTGCTCGAAGGAAAGATTAGCAGTCAGCAGGAACTGAGTACTACCTTTTCTTTGGAGCGATACACCAGCTCACGCCACACGTTTCCTCCAAAAACAGCTGCGAGGTTTAGCTTCGGGTGCGCGCTGTACAACTATAGCGGTTACGCGCAAACGAGGATTTTCCCTCGTAATAGTGTACGGTTGTACGCACAAAACGTCGCCCGGCCGATAGCTTCCTCCAATTACGCTCTATCAACGGCTTTGAGTACGAAACATATGAACAACACGAACAGTGTGCAAGAGAACTTGGCCTCGTTCATGACGTTGACGAGCATGCCATTTGCATCCAAGAGGCTATGGGGTTCGCCACAGCACGGGAACTCCGTCGTCTTTTTACATTTTCTGAAATATGAACAAGTACCAGAGAGTGACCGAGCTGGGCGCCACCATCCTCTATCAACTCGAAGATATGTCTGCTCTACGGCTGAATGTACCTGCGCGACGCCACTAACCGGTCGGTGGTAAGGATGGTACTGTCCTCCCTCTTGCAATCCCGGCAAGTTTTGCCAACCTGATGTGACGGACGGCGCAAGAGAGGAAGGGATGGACGGCATGACAGAATATATGTTGTTAGTGCCATGTATTGCAGGAATGTCAAACGCAGTACTCGTGGCAGCACGCACGTGATACGATGGGTTGGGACATGAACAACCCACAACGATGCTCGCATGTACACCTACGATCATGAGCTGCAACAAAGAACGCAGGGTTTACGTCTTGACGGCGAAACAATTGAGTTTATTGCCGACAAACTCAAGCAACACTACTCCTGGGTTAAGGAATATCGTGCTTTGTGCTTATTGAAATAGACGACTCAGATCGTGACATGATCGTTTCTTTTGAAGAGTCATCGCGTGTTGAACCCACTGCAGGAACAGAAACTGCGGCCTTGCTGTAAACCACGCCGGCACGTACTGCTGTACCTTCACCCGACTACGTAGTGATGAGGGATCGCGTCCTAGTCCGCAAAATCGTGCAGCAGGGAACAACCCGACCTGGGTGAAACACATTTCACGCCCCGGACAGATCATGATCTACTGATAGATCATCTACAGCTCCTCACCTGCCGTTGTGAAAGGTTGTGCAGGATCTGCCTTATAGGACAGAAAATTCTTTGTTTTTGAAGTTGGACAAAGCTGCGTGTCGTACGTCTCGTACGTGTCCTGAAACTTTGGTATAAGTAGCCAGGCAGTAACTCGAAAGGATACTGCACGTAAGAGTACTCGATCGGAATCGGGCTGAATCGGAGAAGGGGTCTTCAGGACGTCCTGTCCCGGAGATTCCGCGGAAACTCAATCCTGCTCGGCCGTACTGACAGAATCCCGCAAGCTTGCGTACACCTCCGTGCAGGCACAGCACTCCTCGTGGTGGATCACCTGCCGCTACCTCCGCCAATCATAATACCGCAACAGGGGAGAGGGGATACCATAACACTAGCCCACCCTGAAGGGCCGTATATGCAGATTTATAAAAAACTCAGGCACGAACCAAATCCATCCGGAGAATTCGGAGAATGGATCGATGATGCGAGGCTTTCTCCCCTGTTCTTGAAGAGGAACCGGAGGAACGACAGATCGGATTACCCGGCGTGCCGCCGTCATAAGAAGAGCGGTCGCTGCGCCTGGACTGGACTCAGGATAAAATACGCAGGGAAAGTGTGTTGGTTGCCCATTTGCCCAACATACTTTCCAGGTGTATCTTATCCCGAGTCCAGTGCAGGCGCAGCGACCGCTCTTGTGACGGCCGCACGCGGGGTTGTCCGACCTGCCGTTCCTCGGATTCCTCTTCAAGAACAGGGGAGAGAGATGGAGCCTGCTTGCTGAAATGCATCGCCCGTCATGATTTCAACAACCCTGAGGTTCGACGACGTGTGCTTGATTTTAAATTTGTAGGTGGAACTGTGAACGCGAGGTATCTCCTGGTGAACACTGCACACCCATACGAACACAAAATGAAGCACCGTCGCTGCCACAAAGCTAATGCGTGAAGCGTTGGTGCTACTCTATTGTTGAACCGTTTGATGAGTCGCCATGGTAGGGGAAGGGCTGATGAACTTCCACGACTAGGTGTTTTAAGCTTCGGCGATTTGAACGTGCAATTGCCTAAGACCTTTCAATCAGATTTTTGAAGTTAAGACACGATTCCAACCACATTTGTTACTTTTGGAAGGCCCGGACTTGAAGAGAAGAGAGCATCAACCGTTGTGGGAAGGGAAAGTACGTTGCGCACGGACTAAGAAACTGAAACCAAGGTTCCCAAAAGCTTCTAGTGGGAGGCCACGAGAGTGGAACAACCCAATTTTAGTTTGGGTAGGGCACAGCAGGCACCCTCAGCGTGAACGACGGAGCAGAGCGGTCTAGGTTGTTTTACCGCTTAAGGCCACGCTAGACCCCAAGCGCTTACTGATCCCCCGGTTTCCGGTGACTTTAGTCTCTAGATGTTTTCTCGGTACAGAAAAAACATCGCTAGTTTTAACACGCTGCGTTTAGAACTTCGGCTGGTTCGTGCTTCCCGAAGAGCGACCGCGACCCAAGATTATTTTATCAACAGTAGCTTGTGTTTATGTCGAGAGCGCACTCGGCACGTCTCTTCGCGGCCAGACCGAAGGTAGTCAGCGTTGGTTCGGACACTTAGATCCTACGCGCAGTAGCCCACACCAGCGCGTCGTCTCTTCGCGGCGCCATACCACGACAGCAGCAGTTGGTCTCGGCGTTTGCTCGAATCTCTGCACACACAATAATAAATCTGTTTTTTGGCATAGGAAGACTGTTTCGATTTGCCAAGGTCACATCTGAAAGTGCGATCTGGTCAAATCTGAAGCTTAAAAATCGAACCGCACAGGAAACAACAGCCTCACAGCTTCACCCTTTTTTTTGCCGAAAATACTCCCGCCGCTTTCTTTTTTATTCGGTTTGCATGGTTTTGTTTTGTTTCGTTCCGGATGTCTCCAGGTTGCGCTTAAGATCATCAGCGCGTCACGGTTCAAGTCTAACAAGCGAGCGCAGGAGGCCATACGTGCCGAAGTGGAGGCCATGCGGGTGGGTTACCGTGCGCAAACAGCTTATAGATAGGGAAGCAGGCCTCTTGGTATGTATGTACGAACAACATGACGTTTTACGGAGATGACGTACCTTCGAAGGTGTTTCCTGGAAGGGATGAGGCAGGCTCTGTCTTGTGGGGAACGCGACCTATCCCCCCCGTCGTTGTGGAGAGGAATCGCTTGGAATTAGAGTCAGGTTTAGGTTTTTGTACAGCAATGCGGTAGTACAAAGATTTAACGTATATGCGAACCAACATATGGACCCACACCCGACAGGAAACTCTATCCTCAACCCTAGCCCTGACCCGAACCCGGACCTGATGCTTGGTTGCCGGGCTTGGTATGACCCTAGGTTGCAACACCTCGGGTTATTATTTAATATACTTGGTAGGTCACAATACAGCTTGGTAAGACGCTATTGTTGATTACGAACACACAAAAAAGCCAAAATTTCAAGGGTGAGATCGAGGATACCGTCGAAAGTCATGTTGACAAGCTGTGTGTCGTACTATTACTATTTATAGTGATTCTATTACGGGGGTCCATAGTTAGCAGGACCAAATATTGTTAGTATAAATAGATAAACATATACCTGGTAGGTTTTTATGTATACCATAGGTCCTGTCAACTATGGACCCCCGTAATAGGTCACAAGACCCTTGTGCGTCTCTCTGAGCATACACTTCGTCATACAGCTTTGATGTCGCTGGTGCTCTAAAACGGCGACTAGCGATTGTGTCCCGAACGTTTCCCCCCCTGGTGCCACCGCTGCTACCGCTGCCGTTGCTTCCACAGCGAATACGTGGGCACATCGACAGCCCGTGCCTGATCATGATGAAGGAGGTCTACAGTGATCCCACAAAGGTCTGCATCGTCCTCGAGGAACTGAACGGTGATATATCTCTCTCTAGCCCCCCCCCCCCCCGCCCTCATATATTATATATATATATTATATATGGGTTGGGTTGGCGTCGGTTGGCAACGACACTGTAAAACATGCCGCTCACTACGTGAGCTAGACATACAGGGTACCGTTTTTTTTTTTTTTTTTTTTTTTTTTTTTTTTTTTTTTTGGCGGTCGCCCACAGCTGGTCGTCTAGTTAGATCATTTGTGCGAAGTAAAGAACCTTTACTCTGCACGAGGGAATTGATCGTATCACGTAGTGTTCAAGGTAAGGCACCCAGGAGGCAGTTACATAGTACTCCCATTGCTGTCTCTGGAAGTGGCCACACCGGAAATTAAACTAACTCATTGAAGCTGTCATCCATATGCAAGTCCGCCTCACAAGCGGTTCTTAGTAGGATGCAGCTCACCCTTCATGCGACTCGCCGGACACCTCACGGCGCTTCGCGCTTGGTGCAAGCAATATCTGCCTGGTCGGTGAAAACCCGACATGCTCCGTCCCGGCATTGTAGGGATGCGAGGGTCTATGGTCATACGACTACGGCCATGCATGAGATTGAGTACATCTCTCCTATCGAGTACACCCCCCCCCCCCCCCCTCTAGTGCTACGACTACGGCCATGCATGAGATCGAGTACATCTCTCCTATCGAGTACACCCCCCCTCTATCTGGTGCATGGAAATATTATAGGAGACCCCGGTTTGACCCCTTTGACTGGCCGCCCCTACACTGAAATTCGTACGTTAAGGTCGAAAGAGGCCTTTGACGCTCTCAAACGGGTTTTGCGTGTTTGGTGCTTACCGTCATTTAATGGTAGTTGTTGACATTGGTCATTTCGAATGCGGGCCGTGGCTGCCAGCAGTAGCTGGGGGCGTCTGGGGGCTCTGGCTTATCGACGGGTTTACTACTGATCCGTAGGCATGCATGTTGCTTACGCGAACCGTAACATGTAGCTGCTATATAGATTTGGAAACGTCACCGAATATGGCGCGTTAATTAATGACACTGTTTATCTCTTTGTTTTTTTCTTGGTCCATCCACCTTGCTGGATGATACAGCGATGCTGCCCCCTGGCTCCTGCTGATATGATGGGTGTGGGTGTTGAGGTGTGAGTAGCTCGCTTTCCTCGTGAGGACACCGTATAGTATAGCAGCAACAGAAGCAGAGGAAGCAGTAGTAGCAGTAGTAGTGGCAGTGGTAGTGGTAGTAGCAGTAGTAGTAGCAGTAGCAGTAGCAGTAGTGGTAGTAGTAGTAGTAGTAGTAGTAGTAGTAGTAGTAGTAGTAGTAGCAGCAGCAGTAGTAGTAGTAGCAGCCGTAGCAGCAGCAGCAGTATCAGTAGCGGTAGTAGCACACTAGTTAGTGTTCCGTTTCCCTGTAAGCACGTAAATAAAATCTTAATATCTAACCCCCTAACCCCTTGCGGGACACCGCGCGAGCAGGCGGCGAGCTGTTCGACCGCATCGTGGCCCGCGGACGTTACACGGAAACGGACGCCTCCCAGGTTCTCCACAGGCTGGCTGTAGCGCTGGGTCAGTGCCATGAGAAAGGCATCTTGCACAGGTGTGGTATGGTATGATGCCGGGTGCAGGTTATAGTTCTCTCAAGTTAGCTTGTACCAGTAGCTTTTCACGCGTAAGGTCGCGTTTTTTTAAATTTTATAAATAGTAAATTCGCCATGATGTTATTACGGGGGTCCATAGTTAATGGGACCTATGATATACATAAAAACCTTATATATTTACCTATTTTTACTAACAAAATTTGGTCCCGTTAACTATGGTCTATGATCCCCCGCAATAGTCAGAACGGTCCCCCAAAACGTGCACCACCACCAAAGCTTACCATAGATTACGGTGCTTCCAAGTACGGTCCCTGGTACATATATCCAATGACGCCGTGTTTCTATCTTTCTTTCGTTCGTTTGTTTTTGTGTTGTTTTGTGCGAGCAGGGATGTGAAACCCGAGAACATCATGTACATCTCGAGGGCCGTCACATCGGGGATCAAGCTGACGGATTTTGGGCTGGCCATGCTTCACTCCGGGGCATCGGTGACTCAAAGGGATGACAACCTCGTCGGCACGCCCGGGTAAGTCATCACCGCACCTCGAACATTTTACGATCTACGGTAGAGCACGGATCTATTAGGGGGGGGGGGGCCATAGTAAATAGGACCTACGGCACACACAAAAACCTATATATTTTACAATTTTTTACTAACAATATTTGGTCCTATTTACTATGGTCCCCCGTAGTAGATCACGCGCATCGGAAAAAAAAAACTCACGATTTTAGATGAGTACGACACGAACTACTGATAGTGTAGATACTCTACCTGCTCGGCAGGGACGACAACCTCGTCGGCACGCCCGGGTAGTTATGCGCTGTAGATCTTTCAGAGCAGATAGACTCCTGATCTGTATGATCTGTACGATTTGTATGATCTGTATGATCTGTGTGATGTGTATGATCTGTATGATCTGTATGATCTGTATGATCTGTATATGATCTGTATGATGTGTATGATCTGTATGATCTGTATGATCTGTATGATCTGTATGATCTGTATGATCTGTGTGATCTGTATGATCTGTATGATTTGTGTGATCTGTATGATCCGTATGATCCGTATAGTCTCACTGTTGCCGGCGTGGGAGCGGTAATATGTGCCTGATCTAGGCCTGGTTTCATGCGTTGGATCTGTACTACTGTGTACACATCCTGCACAACAATTCATAACGGAAGCTTAGGATCTGCAGTAGATGATCTACAGTAGACAGATAGATCAATGGTCTATATGTCCGGCGTGTATGTAAACTATTACTGCACTAGTTTCGCCCACGAAAAGGTCAAGGTTTTAAGAGCTAAACGGCGGTGAAAGCAGGCCAAGCCGCGCGTGATCTGTTTGATCTGTTCGCCATGAAGGGTGATTGTGACCTGTGCTCCGGTAGCGGTATTCTAGCACCTTAGTACCTTAGCACCTTAGAGCACCTATGTTCTTTTTGATGGCTCCTCGTTCGAGGGGCTCTGTCTATATCTCTCCCCCCAAAAAACTGTTTTTGAGCCTATACATCCCCCACAAAACTGATTGTGGGCAGATAAAAAAAGCGGATGCTTGTGGATCTCGGCCTTGTATGAAGAAAAAAAAAGTAAGATAAAAAACCGGAGCTGTGAAATCGAAAAAATACTCGAAGCTCATCTTTGCAAGCTTGGCGGGCGTGACAATAGTGACAAATTGATCGCGCGTTTGACGGGGTATGTAGGTTTTCAGGGTTGTCTACAAATTATTACAGGCGTTTTGCCCGATATCACATTCATATATATCGTCGGTGCTGTTCGATTTTTTTTAGGGAAAAGAAGGATCAACGATGCATTGGTTTGATAGTTTCGTCCTCACTTGAGGGACCCCGCCGGCCAGGAAGTCTTCGACGAAAAAAATGCCACCCCTGATTGAAACCCCCCTGTTGTGGCGCGAGCGCCATGGTGTGCCGCCCTCGTTTTTATCTAATGAATTGGTGTTTGCTGCTGTGTTGCTAATGTCTTATCGTGTTTCCGGTTTTTGATAGGTACGTCGCTCCCGAGGTGCTGTCCGGCCGCCTTTACGGCCCTCCGTGCGATGTGTGGGCGTGCGGCGTGCTGACTTACATCCTGCTGGTGAGAAACAGGCCGCCGGATGGGCAGGGCAGGGGCGGCCGAATCAACCCTCTCCGGACTTGAGAGGGGGGAAAGATTGACGATATAAAAATTGGCCGATCACAGCAAAAAAACGGCCACTGCGTGATTGGGCGATACCATGGCTGGTGTCCAAGTTACAATGGTTGAATGCAAGGAGTCGCACGGAACGGGCGCGCAACATGATCTTATCCGTACTGCTGGGCGATCACGCTGCTCCTAGATGGTTGGTATCACCAACCATTGTGTTGGTCGCTCTCTTCAACACCCAAAGAAGGGATCAACATCCCGCAGAAAAAAAAAGGAATCGACTGCCTAGAGCGGCTAGCGGTGGGTAGGCGCGGTTCGACGCGAGTCGACGGGGGAAGAAAAGGGCTGTGAACCACCCTTCTCGCGATAAAACTGAACTTGCAGTGTTCACCGTAGTGATAAAAGAAGAGCGTGCTGTGTGACCCCGGATCCGAGTTATGCCTCGGAGGGAGCAGGAGCAAGAAAGGGCGAAGATAATAGATGGGATGGAGGAGAAAAAAAATAAGTGGTGCGGTATCGTGTGGCATGTCTTTCGGGTAGTGTAGTGCAGTCTACCGCTTTATCCGGATATCGGGAGGACCGTTTTTTTGGCGGTGAACTTTGCCAGGAAGGGTAAGGACCGTTTTTGTTTTGATACGACACCCAGCTTTGCGTTTCCGGGCAGAGTGGGTACATCTTATCTCCTCCCCGCCAAACACCTCACGTTTTGCTTTGCGCTTGGCGCAAGCAATGTCTGCTGCCTGGTCGGTGAAAACCCCCCTGACTCAAATCGGGATGTCGGCTGACCATCAGCTGACTTCGCCAGCCCACTTGCCGACTAAAATCAGTACCACTCCGACCCAAAATATAAGGAGCTTTCATATTTAATTATTTTATGCTAACGATCCCTATATTTTGAGTCAGAGGGGTATGTCGGTTAATGACACCTACCGATTAGTATTAATCGTGAAAACCTACTGCCGATTCACAGCTCGAGTGTTTTGGCCTAAATATACTGATTTTAGGGTAGGAAGGCGGTCAGTGAAGGGGTCAAACCGAGGTCTCCTTTCATGGATCCTTATTGGCTGTGGTACACACCCAGCCACCTCTTGACCCCCCCCGCGCCGTGTTTTTTTTTCCCCCAATGGGTTTCCCTCTGCCTGTGCGGCGTTATTTCCACGGTGGCAGGCGGGATACCCTCCGTTTTACCCAAGCGGAGAGGAAACGCTATTCGAGGTCATCAAGCAGGTGAAAAGCACGCCCGTATATGGAGGGATTTATGGAGGGATGGAGGCGTGCTAGGGTAGGGGTAGCACTTTTTTGCCCTATGAGGCAGTATTCTGATTGAGAGTGACTGGAGCCACCCGGTAATTACCCGGTAATATGTCCCATTTGTGTCACTACATTATTACGGGGGTCCATAGTTAACGGGACCAAATTTTGTTAGTAAAAATAGGAAAATATATAGGTTTTTATGTACACAATAGGTCCTGTTAACTATGGACCCCCGTAATAGTAAGTTTATATTGCGTACGAGTAGTTTCGATTGGTTTGGCGTCAAGTATGCAAGTAGAGTTGACGTCGAAACGACGCACAACACGTGCGTGTAGCTAAAACAGAACGCCCCAACCACCTGCCCTCAGAACGTTCTCTGGCGCTGGCGCTGTGCAGACATCTGAAGCGTGCCCTTGGCGGCTCGTTGAAGTCCGCCCTAAGTCTCAGAAGCCTAGTCAAGAACGCTTAAAACGCTCTTGCACCCCCCGTAGCATCTCAGCAGAGACGACAGTGCTTACGCCCTTGGTGTCTATCCCCTTGTGTGTGCGCACCTCGTTTTAATTTTTTCTAATGTTGCATGTGTTTTCACTACCCGCTTGGGCTCCGTCGCTCCACGTGACGCGTTGTTCTATATGTGTTATGTGGCAGGGAAAGTACCACTTCCATGCAGACGCCTGGGACCAAATCAGCTCGGAGGTAAGTTTTTCTGTTGTATTGGCATGGCATGGCATGGCATGGCACGGCACGGCACGAAGGCAACGGAACGCGAGGGAAGGGGCGAAATGGGTGTACACATGGTATACATGTCGGTCTTGCGCGAGGCGCTCCATTTTTCAGCCATCTTATTTCGACAGTGGAACCTGATTTTGTTTAGCCCCCCGTTCTTGGCTACTTATCATGTGCTTTTTCGCGGCAATGGACTAGCGGTTCGGCCGGGCGTCGCAACCCCTCCCCCCCCCCCCCCCTATATTATATACCTGGCATGTATAAAGGTTGGGTTGGCGTTGGTTGGCGACAACGCTGTAAAACACGCCTCTTTCTTACTGCGTGAGCTACTGTAGACAGCCAAGGACCTTTTTTTTTTTTTGTGGCGGTCACCACGGCTGGCGGTCGAGTTAGATCATTTTTGTGCAGGGAGGACCTTAACTCCGCGCAAGGGGGATGATCGTATCACATACGTACTGTGCATAGGGTAAGGCAACCACGAGGCAGTTACATAGTAAACCCATTGCTGTCTGTGCAAGTGGCCACACCATAATATAAATCAATTCATCAACACTGTCATCCACGGTTCTTATTAGGATGCAGCTCACCCTTCTTGCGACTCGACCAACACCTCACGGCGCTTGCTTCGCGCTTGGTGCAAGCAATGTCTGTCTGGTCGGTAAAAGCCCGTCGTGCTCCGTCGCGGGATTGTAGAGATGCGAGGGTCTGTGGTCATACGACGACGGCCTTTCATGATATTGAGTACACCCCCCCCCCCCTGACACGCCCCACGCCCTTCTCATCTCCATCAATGCCCTTCCGTTCGTGTCGGGGAAGGAGACCCCCCCCCCCCCCCCCGATCCCCCTAACTCTGAACCGTCGCTAGACTGTGCTGAAACTCAATCCCGCCACGCTCGGGTTGTCTGGTGCAGGGTAAGGACTTGGTGTACAAGATGCTCACGGTTGATGTGGAGAAGCGGGCCACCATCGCGTCCATCCTCCAACATCCAGTGAGGGCGGCTGCCGCAAGCTATTGTACCATATTCCACTCTAAACTCAAGTAGTTTGTGCCCAAAACGTAAGGGCAGTTCCAAACGCAGACTCGTTTTTTTTTTTTTTTTTTGCTTGGTCAAGTGTACCCTGTAAGTATCAGGTATACATACATACGTATTCATGTAATACGCGGTAAATACTGGATTTTATGACTTGAGAAAATGACACTTAGTTGAGAAAAAAACGTCTTGGCGACTAACTTCTTCAATTCGTAAAATAATTCAACTCTGGTAGGCTCAAAAACTATGTACTCTTCAATAGCAACCGAACGCACTTATTCTTGATAAAATCGAACGAGTACAGCGGGAGTTACAGCAAAAACAACATATTTTCCGCGGATTCTTTATTTTTCGCTTCAGACGATTGTTTTTGCCGTACCTCTGGCTGTACGGTACTGGTTCGATTTTATTAAACGTAAGTGCGTTCGGTTGCTGTTGAGGAGTACATAGTTTTTGAGCCTATCAGACTTGAATTATTTTACGAAATGAAGAAGTTAGCCGCTTAGACGTTTTTTTCTCTCAACTATTTGGCATTTTCTCAAGTTATAAAATCCAGTGTTAGTAGGTTGTGCAGTCCAATGACCTTTCGCAGCAGTAAACCCCGGTACGAAGTATACGTACCTCTCCGGTGTACGATTAACCGTCTCGAGGCTTTCGACGCCAAAAGCGAAAGTAGCGCGTGCGCGGTGCAGACTTTTTTTTTTTGATGATTTGCGTTTTATTTTCGCTTGGTGTTTGTGCAGCTCTCTCTGGTGTGTATATACGCTCGGCACGAACGCGTGCATATGATATGCAGTGGGTTGTGCGGTCCAATGACCTTCCGTAGGGGCACCTCTCCGTTCGACGGTTCGCCGCCTCAAGGCGTTCAACACCAAGCGGAAGTGGCGCGCGCGTGCGCCCGGTGCAGACTCTTTTCTGGTTTGTTTTGCCCTTTTTCACTCGGGTGCTCCTGTGCCTTACCCTCCCTGGTCTGTACACACCTGGCACGAGCGCGTTCGTACCCAGTGGATTGTGCAGTCGAATGACCTTCTGCGGTAGCACCTCTCTGGTGCGACTTAGCGGCCTGGAGGGTTTCAACGCCAAGCGGAACTGCCGCGCGGTGGCTTGACCCTTTTCAGGGCAAGCTGCAGTCTCGATATGCGCACAAAGCACTCTAATTCTAAGTAAGTTTTGTCCCCCCAAACGGGACTGCAGTGCTAACTAAAAGGGTCAGATAAAATGAATCCCTTTCAACCGTGAAAACATCATTCAGCTTTAAGTCCAGATGCTTCGCAAGTTGAAGAGATGACTAATCTCCACTTCATGGCCTAGACCTTTCCGTTGGGGGCATATATCACGCTATTAATAGGTTATTATAGCTGTAGGATGTCGACCGATTCTTCAAAGGGTTTTTAACTAGCATATAGCGTTGCCGGTTCTTGTCTGTTTCTTATGACTGCACCTCATACTTTTCGTAATTCGTTCGGACGAACTGCTTCAAACTAATTATGGCCGATCCGACGTTGGGGCGGAAAGACTGGTATTCCTGATCTACGTATTAATAGCTCATATTGCCGGGTGGAAGCCGTATAATCTGCACGACTTCGAATCACCTGCTTTCTGTGCCAGATCTGTATTTCCTATAGAGATCCTGCACGGCATGCCCATAACGGCAGGTCAAGATCTATAGTAGGTGATCTGTAGATATCTATCTGTGGATGATCTGTGCGGCGTGTGAACGGGTTTGTCCTCAAAAACGTACTGTAAGCGCAACTCTTATGTAAGGGTCAAGCAGGCGCGATAGACTCTTTTTTTTTCCGTCCTGCATATTTTGTTTCGTTTTTTTATTTGCAATCCCACCCCCTCTACCTTAGTTTTGTTTCTGTTTCGGTACCCTCCGGCAGATTGGTGAAACAGATCGCTTAAGCTCACCACTCTTCCACATTCGAAAGATAAACGTGTCGTGTGTCCTGTTGCCTTTGCCACGAATACGCAGTGGGTGGTGCAGTCCAATGCGCTCCCGCAGCAGCATCTCTCCGGTACGATCAACCGCCTCAAGGCCTTCAATGCCAAGCGGAAGTGGCGCGCCGTAGCGACCGTGGTGATGATGGGAGCGAGACTGGGGCGAAAGAAGCGCGACCGAACCTCGAGCGGGGCGAAGGCTGGGCACCACGGATGTGAGCGGCGTTTGGCAGAGATGATATTAATGCCACGCTGGTTCGGAAATATCAAACGTAGAGTTCGTGTGGATGACCACCCCATAGCTCAAATGCACCGTATGTTTCCGTTCCGAACGCACCCTATATTGCCGAATGTACCTATGCGTAACAAACGTCTTTTTTTATGTCGAAACACGCAGTTTCAGCCTCGGAGTTGGACTCCCTTGAGAAGGCATTTCTATCTTCGGCGGAAGGAGGGGTGCTAGGCAGCGCGCAGTTGGCCTCCGTTCTTTCGGATGTCGGGTTCGGGCCGGTACCGTTTGATCGGATGTTCGATCTCTTCGATGCAGACGGGAACGGAAAGGTAAACTTTGGATCAAGTATCGGTTACATTGCGCGTGGTATGGTACGCATTATGCAGTAGTACATACTGCTGTTGGACATGGTATCGGAAGTTGCGATCTATCGAAGCATTGTTTCGTCACAGTGTACGGTATCTATCCCTGTTACAGTTTGAACATCCGTTGCAGCATGCGTAGCGGTCACAGTCTATGTGACGGTTATTGCTTTAGGCAAAGATACAAGATGCGGTATACAAGGGCTCCGCATGGATGCTTCGCCGGCACCCATGCTCCGGATTGGAAAATATACCTCAGTGTCAAGTCGTACTCTGAGAATAAGTCCACTGTTAATTCTGCAGTGTCATACATACAGGACCAAGTCAATGCTCAGTGTTGCAGAAGGCAATGTCATGTGCCTGGTATTCAAGAAGTTTGTTCTCGTAGAAGTACGTATTTTTTACGTGGTCAATGAAACCGATGGAGACTGTTGGACGATGAAATCGCCCTCAGAGATTCCCTTCTCTGACTTTTATTTATCTGTCGTATTTATCTCTAAGGCTTGTTTGGGAGAAATTTTCGGTCTCAGTTCTTCGGGTATTCCTGTCAGTGCATAGATAAATGCCCATATCTGCATTCAGAATATACTTCGGATACTGCAGTGCTGCGAGTACTCGCAGCATGATAGAGTCCTGACGGCTAAAGTACTGGCTATTATGGCAGTGTACGAAGTATCTCCAGTAGTATACATGACTCCAGAATATTGCCAATACTGTCATTATCGCCCCAAATTTCTGCGACTTCTACACACATATATGAATACTATGTACGTCTGTTTTTTGTATTTTCTTCGTATCAGGTATGTATATATGCATAGACGTGGACCCCACTCTAGCGCGCTGGCTCCAGAATTCTACGCTCAGCATCCTCCCGCGAGAACCGGCAGTACCCGCAGTATCGAACCCCGAAGTACTCGGAGTCCAGGCAGTGGCCGCGGTACGCACATATCGAAATTAGTGCGAGTACTCGCAGTATGGTATGGGCACTATCGTACAGCGACACACTGCCAGTACTCACAGGATGAGCGAGCTATATCGAATCTTGTGAAATAAAAGTCGGTCCTCGGCATTGCCTCCGAAAAAACTTGACTCAGCATCTGTGCAGCACAGGAGTTTAGCATTTACAGGAGTATCGAAGCATGAGGACCAAGCCAGTACATTTTACAGCAGCGCTGTACACACTTTGTACTACACTGTAAAGTACTCTGAGGGTCCAGGAAGAAGGCTGGGCGGACAGAGCCGAAGACGACCCGCGAAGAAGGATGAAGATGGAAGCGAGGACTCGCAGTGTACATGGCCAGTATCGGACATTGACATGCCTTTGCGAGCACTCGCAAAATGAGCATTATCGAACATGATAATCTGCGCAGCCATCAGCACAGGAGTTTCTCTACTAATAGAAGGATCCGCAAAAAAAGGTGGAATTTGGAAGCCAGGCAGAGACCAACTTTTCGCAGTCTCGCGTTGTGCCGCTATATATGGATGGCACGAGTACGAGCACGAGCACGAGTGCAACGGAAAAAAAAGTCTCGGCCGAAATGGTTATGATGCACCGGCACTCGGTAGTGACATGGCACCTCCGTACCAAGACACGCGGTTGTTGAAGGACCAGCTCTGCACTCTGTTCTACTCCAACACACACTCTCTCTCTAGCGGTGTTCTATCATACTCGTGTGCGGAAACAAAATCCCGGTTCGGGGGCCCAATCACATCATTTCGCCCGAAAATATATATCAACAGAAAACGAAAATCTACTCTAGAGCCGGGTTGTCTCCGTACCATCTCCAGCTCGACTGCCTCCTGGGCGACGTCCAGTTCGTGTCGGGGCCGTGTTCGGCGGTCTCGGGGCCGCACGACCGCGCGCGGGGGAGAAGACGCGGAGGTGGCCGGGGAGCGCGAACCGCTGCCGACAAAGCCACGATTAGACACCGAGCCCAACGTATCCCGGTCCGGGGGCCCAAACGGCAAAACTGCGGCAGTACCAGTAGTAGTAACAGTTGTAGCAGCCGTAGCACACGAATCC
Source organism: Macrocystis pyrifera (assembly GCA_031763025.1). Classification (NCBI taxonomy): domain Eukaryota; class Phaeophyceae; order Laminariales; family Laminariaceae; genus Macrocystis; species Macrocystis pyrifera. Next base: position 2,654,866 of record JASSKH010000008.1, on the reverse strand, counting down.
AAAGTAGACTATGATGCTGCTCCTGTCGTCAGACCGCAATCTACGACAAAGCGGAACTTTCAAGATATTTTCGCCTAATAGGACTGCCAATCTCCCAGCAGCTGAGAGCTATCACAGATAGCGAGGTTCGAGGCGGCCTCGCTCGGCGGTCTCGGGGCCGCCGCCTCCGACCGCGCGCGGTGGAGAAGGCGCCGCCGAGGCCGGGTCGCGCGAGGGCGAGAAGGCGAGGGCGATCTGCCGAGCCGAACGCTTTTGGGTCCTGAGGCCCAAACTCGAGTACAAAGCTGGATATCTCCGCTGCGCGCTCAGACTCTCTCTAGAAGGGCTGAGGTTTGCTTGCGACTGATAATATATGTATCTATATCGGTCACGGTATGGTAACGGTTACACCCAGGAATGTTGTCGCTTGTCGCAGGGTCCAGTCGGGAGTTACACTACCGAAGGGGGCGTGATTTTTCGCTCGGTTTTTGTGTTGATCTCTCCAGGATTTATCGGTTACAGCAGTACTGCGGATATCGGTTACAGCAGTACTGCGCGTCCCATTTGGATCTTGTCTCGGGGTGTGCCTGCTTCGCCTCGCGATCCTGGGCTCCGTATTGCCTTTTGAGAGAAAGCCAAGCCTTGTCAGCGGTAAGCCAATCCTTGTTCAAATACTGGTATGCTATCATCATAGGAATAAGAGACCTTTCGTTTAGGGCGCGTCGAAGCCTCTTTTGCTCCTTAGGAGGGCCCTTCACGGTCATGATCCGACCCGCCGATCGGGTCAGGAAATTTGTCAAAACATCACGGGTCGGCTCGGGTCGGCTCGGGAGGTGTTCAAAGTCTCACGGATCGGTCGGATCACCCTTGCCCGACCCGTGACCCGACCCGACCCGACCTTTCTCAAGAGGTTTGAACTGACCCGTGAACAACCCTGCTCTTTTGGCCTTGTTATGACGTTTTTGGTGGCCTCATTATGCTGTAGGGTCAAACAAACCGCGGCCTCCTGACTGTTTATAATATTGTTCACGGTGTTTGACTGCTGCCGTGTCTTATGTGCTTGATTTGATCACTGTCAGGTGGACTACGCTGAATTCCTGCAGGGGATGTCGTCCTTTAAGCGCTCTGGAGACAAGGCGTTGAGATGTGAGAACTATTAATTAATACTTGTCGCAGAAGTCCGCTTTGTTGTTTTCTGTCAACGTGTTTTTGGTTTTTGTGTTGAGTGGTATATACCCCCCCCCCCCTCTCCATCTTTAGTGCTCCGTCTCGAAAGGAACGCGTGGTCAACGGTCAAATTACTAAGGCACCAAAAACATGAGTACGCCCCCGCCCCCCGGCGTTGTACGCCTCCGTTCGCTGGAGATCAGCTGTGTATGATTGTTTTGATGGATAATGGATCGATTGGAGCTGTGCATGATTGATTTGATGGATCATGGATCGATTGGAGGTCCTGTCGCAGCAGGCCCGCTACTTTCAAGCAAATATGCCGGGAGACCGCGCTGTAATCCCTTGTTTGACACCCCCCCTCCCCCCCCCTCCTCCCTCACGAACGCCTGGGGCCGACGGTACAGTCTGCTTCGACATTTACGACCGCGACGGGACTGGATCGATAAACCTGGAGCAGCTTAAGGCCGTGCTGTCGTGTGTCATGCAAAATCAGGAAAGCTCTAGCTCCCAGGAGAAAAATGACGGTCCCGGCCTAAACGTCGACGGTAAGTATACCTTGTTGTTGTTGGTGGTTGTTGTGGTGATGGTGGTGGTGGTGATGGTCTTGCCCCCCTCCCCTTCCGCCCCCTCCCCTGCCCTCCCCTTCCCCCCTCTCGTATATTATGTTGATACCTGCCTGGTGTTCGAATCGGAGCCGAACGTTCATTTTCGCCGGTCCGTTCCTCCCTTTGAAGTATACTAACCAACGGTTCTATTGAGCCCAACGGTTCTATTAAGCCCGACCGTTCTCATTGGGGCCCGGAGACCCCCTATTACTGTGGAACATACTATTGTTAATAGTAGCAATCAGAACCAAGTGTGGTGTAAAAACATAGGGGGATACCCTTTATTTGGGTCCATCGTGAGTTTTGATTCTTACTACATATGCCCACCCGTATTTGATGATGAAACAGAACCGTTCCCGCTGCCACAGGCCCCCAACGTACATTGTGTCATTCCCATTGGAAAGTTCAGTTTTGTACAGTTGCTAGATATTCAAATATTTTTGTTCGGGCTTGGGGGGACATGATACGACACAAACAACGCAAAACAATCAATGCGTCGTTCTGGAAAGTAGATTCACAAGAAAACAAGTTCAACGATTCGATAAAGAAATTTCATTTTTTCTCACTAATTGCATGGGGTTTTGTGTCCCCGGGTTTGCAAGAACAAATCACAAAAAACACAGACAAGCACGGGCAGCTATCGATCAAACGACAAGCAGCTGAACAGCGCCGCCGCCGCCGCTGCGCCGCCAATGGAAACCACCGAAACTGCATTTCTGGGCTCCGCCCAGCTGATGTGCTTTTTGCTGTACTATTTCTGCGGCATGGCAAGACAGCTACATTGCAGCAGCCTCGACCCGAACACTCCGTCGGGAGCACAGCTCAAACTGCAGCAACAGCAGCAGCATCTCGCTGTTCCTGGTTTCATTTTTTTTTCCCACTCGAGTTCTCCAGTCTCCAGAATGATATCGATCCAGTTCTGTACACACGTATTGCATGTATAATCGCATGATGCAGCAGCAATGCTGTTGTTGCTGTGTACTACTACTGCACGAGTACGCCGTACTACTCGTAGACGACACAGCAGTAGTAATGTATCTGAGCCTGATCCCTGATCCGGATGTCTTTCTCTCTTGTGTGCGATACTACAGCGATATATGTACAGTAGTAGGTTGTTGGAGCCTGATCCGACGTCTTCTGTCTTGTGATTGAACAACTACCACAGCTGTTTTCACAGCGAAACATACTTTGCAGGGTCGACAAGACAACTACGACGATTGACGTTAATACTACCGTCTACCATCCAGCAATGAGCACAAGTTGACGACAGATATAAGCATTCTGCTGGGCGAGTTCCTCGCGCCAGGTGTATGCTATACTGCTATACTGCTGTACTGCTGTACTGGTACTATCGCAATGGAGTTACTGCAAAAGAGGGCAACCCAACGTTCCTTTTTGCCCTTTCGTGACCCTTTAGACTCCCCCCCCCCCCCCTCACAAGCGGTTCTTGGTAGGATGCAGGTCACCCTTAATGCGACTCGCCGAACACCGCACGTTTCGCTTCGCGCTTGGTGCAAGCAATGTCTGCCTGGTCGGTGAATCTCCCACGTGCTCCGTCCCGGCATTGTAGGGATGCGAAGGTCTATGGTCATACGACTTCGGCCATTCACCATTTCGAGTACCCCCCCCCCCCCCCCTCTCTCGATCGACACACACAGAAAAAATCGCCGACATGTTCCAAAAACTGGACGCGGATGGCAACGGAGCCATCGACTTTGCGGAGTTCAAGGCAGGCGTGCAGAGAGAACCTCTCCTCGTGGAGGCGTTCCTTGCCCCCGTAAGGCAGGGGTCTCTTGCCCCCGCCCCTCCGGGGTCGCGAAAACCGTCACTCCAAGCTTCGATCAACGCTTCTGCTTCTCCGGCAGTTCCGATTGGTGCGGGGGGGGGAGCAAGTTCGATTGGTTTGGACGGAGCATTGTCGATTGGTTCGGCCGGGACACTTTCGATTGGTTCGGCCGCGGCGAAATCGATTGGTGCGAGAGGGACAACAGCTTTGATGGACGAGAGGGGGGCGACTGCGGCCTTGACTAAGAATGCGGCGGGGGGGGGGGGGGACGGCTTCGACTAGTAGTGCGGCGGGGGCAGGGACTTCGATTGGTGGGAAGGGGGCGGCTTCGAGTATTGCTGCAGGGGTGACATCGACTGATGTGGCTGGACCGGCTTTGGCTATTGAGGCAGGGGCAAATTCGATTGGTTCGGGGGGGGTTACTTCCGGTGGTGCGGGGGGGGGGGCTTCTACAACTAGTTCGGCGGAAAGCTCTGCTTACGCGGCGGGGGTAACTTTTGGCCCCTCGGTGCTGGCCGAAGACGCGCAGCAGCAGAGAGCGCCGTTTGATGGGCCCGGGGAGAAAAGCGCTGGGGGTTTCCAGTCCGAGAGGGCACGAGTGGGAGGGAGCGATGGTGCTGCTGAGGAAGAAGCAGAGGAGGAGGAAGGACGGGATGGGGCTGGAAAGCGTTACCGGATTGATTCGGAGCACGGGGATGGGCGGTAGGTGGGGTGGCATAGAGAGCTTGAGGGTGAGGTGGCGGGAGGGGTAGGTGGGTGGGGGGGGGTGAAGCATGGCTGGCTGCTGCTAACTGTGTTGCTTGAGGGTGGGGGAAAGGGGGGGTGAGGGAATGGAGGGGATATGTGCCCTTCTCCTCCTCGTCTCCCTTCATCCTCCTCCTCCTTTATCCCTGCTCGATATTTTGTGTATCGACCGGATTGTCGTTTTGGGGTGGGCACGGAGACAGGCGACATTATTTTGATTGGACGAGATACCTCGATTTTTTTGTTTTGCTTGGCTGGTGATTCGTTTATCACGCCCCCCGTTCGCTGGCTTGAAAACCGATGACATTTTTTTTCAATTTTTACCGTTTTTCGATAGGGTGCGCGTACAGCAGTCAGTCTCTACATGTAGACGTTTTGGTTACATTGCAGGGGGGAGAGGCGGGAGGGGGGGGGGGGGGGGGGGTCGGTCGTTGAGAATATTCTGTCCTGCCCGCGGGAGAGAGAGGGGGATACATTTCAGGTCACGGTGGGAGGGCCGCCACACATTGACCCTGAAAGCTGACCTGTGTTTTGTGGTTACTCTTTGTTTGTTTTTAGTGCGAATTTTTCCTCGGGTGTGAGATGCATGCTTCCGCCGGTTTTGTATTTAGACTGTATTGACATCTGGAGATTTCCGTGGTGCGTATATAAGTTTTCGCTAATTATGTAGAGATGAAGTTATAGGTAGATTCCCCCCCCCCCCCCCCCCCCCCCCGCGCGCTAAAGGGGAAGCATTGGTGTGTGGGAATGTACGTTGTATTGCCGCGTATTTGAGAGTACCTGGTATGCTGGGCGCTAGCGAAAAGCCCGCCGAAAACGGCTGCTGGCTACGTACCCTGTTTTTATTCCACCCCCGCCAAGAGTTTGGTACCTACAGCAGTACATGTAGTGCGAATGATTAGGTGGCAAGTGCGGCCTTCTTGGGTGTCTGTTAATAGAATGGGAAGAGCAAGTACGACTATCACCATGCTGCTTTGTTGACGTTGCGGTCCGGACACTACATGCCGTACGTACACCCAGCAGCTCGATCTACCCACTGTGACCGATGCTCTGGTCGTAGAATGTCTTGGACGTGTTGTTCCTCTGCAGTACTCTAGTCTATTCTACACGGTAGTCGAGTGGAGTCGAGTCTCAAGCGGAGTTGTACAAGAAGAAAAGCTAGCCCCATAGGAGTAGAGGGGCGCCTATCCCGCAGTTTAAATAAAGGCATGAAGGTGACTCCTATTCCTCTTCCATCTCGTCGGCAGCATCTCTTCGTAGTGGACCGTCTCGTCGACAACGCGTGTTTTCATGGTGGACTGTTGGGTCACGGCTGGCTGTGGCAGTTTTTTCTAACTCCGAATTGTTGAGTGTGTGTGTTTTTATATATATCTATGCTTTACAGCCGGAATTGTACGTAGTGCTTAAGGTCGGGTCGGGTCAGGTCGGGTCGGGTCGGGTCAAGTCGGGTCGGGTCGGGAGGTTTTTTTTTTAAGTGTCACGGGTCGGGTCAGCTCGGGTCAGCAGGTCTTCAAACTCTCACGGGTCGAGTCGGGTCGGGTCATCTTTACCCGGCCCGACCCGGCCTGACCCGTGAGGTTTGACCCAACCCGTGAAGGGCCCTGCTCTTTTTAGTGTAAGGAGCGGTCAGGCAAGGAGCCAAACAACGGTTTTTCCACAGTATATATCATGTTTTCTTCGGGTTGCTGCCTTGCAAATGTTTTCGCGTATCGGACAGATAAACCGTCTACATATAGATCATCTAGATTATCTAGATCATCTAGATCATCTAGATCATCTAGATCATCTAGATCATCTAGATCATCTAGATCATCTAGATCATCTAGATCATCTAGATCATCTAGATACAGTAACCTGCCGTTTTTAGGTGCTGTACAGGATCTGTATACGTAGCACAGGTCCAACACAGGAACTCATGTCCTAGATCATGCAGATTTTGCGGCTCGTTTCCACCCGGCGACATGAGCTTCAGCAGATCACATACATATCAGGAGTATGTATGTTTTGGTTCCGAAAGATCCATCTAGATCATCAAGTGGGGGATGATCTGTTGATGATCTGTCCGGTGTTGTGTTTTTTTGTGTTCACCAATCTGTCCGTAACTACAAGGAACGCTTTGATATTTTTATTAATACCGAACCGTTCCTTAAATTCGCGGACAGACTGGCGTAAGATACTTACTGTACGAGCGTGCCTTTGATGATGTGATGTGACATCGGTGTCAGAATGCCTTGGGTCCCGTCCGCAAACGTCTATACCAGGCATATAGGTACAGCGGTATGAGCAAGGGCCGTTTTTTTGTCCATGGTGTTGCGGGGGAGCATAGTAATACGTTGTAATACATAGGAATACAGTGCAATCAGAACCCACGATGGACCCAAAAACGGTGTGTCCCCCTCTTTTCACACACCATATTTGGTTCTGCTTACAACATATGCCCACCCGGAACGATACCCCAACGGTCCTTACATTTCCGTCCAGAGTGGCGTATGATTTTTTTTGTATGCGCTCATTTGATGGCGTCGCAGTATGTTTTCTCCACGGGCATGCATGCCATCACCCCACCCGCGGGTCGGGTTTAGGAGGTGTTCAAACTCTTGGGGGTCGGGGCCAGGCCATCCTGACCCGACCCATGTGGTTTTACCTGACCCGTGAACAATCTTGTTTCCGCGTTAATCACAGCAGGCTCTTCTTGCTGGCGAGGGTCTATGCTGAAACTGATGTGATACTGGTTTTTAGCTTGCAGCCGAAGTACGATATAATACGTCTAATATGATACGAAGTACCAGGTATGACGTTTTTGCGCCGCCATGGCAATAACAGCAGTATGCCAAGTACCAGGTGCACATACGAGTATTGGTGCATAGTTTTTTCCTCGTGTCCTCTACTCCTGTGTGCTGGTTTTCTTTTACGTACTCGTGGCGTACGTATTTCCTTTTGATTTATGAGACTCCATGCTGGTATGTTTTCTTGAGCGTGCTATGCTTTGGTCTATTTCGAAGACTGGATGCTGATTTTCTGTTTTCCTTTTTGACTTAAAAATACTTCCAGGCTATTTTCCTGTAGCACTTTGGCCGCAAATATTTTATCCGTTTTTACTATAATGTTAGTATCAAACGGTGATTATTAACGGTCAGAGTGGTATAACCTTTAGACTTTGAAATACCCGAAGATGGTTTCCTGTCGTATAGAATGCCACTCGATTTTCGAAGACTTGAGCTGATTTTCTGTACGGATTGCCAATTGATTTGGAAAGACTTGAAGTTGATTTCCTGTACGTACGTGTTGCCTTTGATTTCGCTATTAATAAATTTGAATATGATTCTCTGTGTGGTTCCCTTTTTTGCTTTTGAATACTTTAAAGCTGGTTGCCCGTGTTTCCTTCCGTTTTTTTTGTGTACTTGAAGCTGGTTTTCTCGATTTCCTGATTTTAATATGTTCCAAGCCTATTCTCTGGCTGGTGCGTGTTTCCTTTTGCTTGCCTGTCTCCTGTTGACTTTCATGTACTTGAAACTGGTTTTCTGTGTGCGTTTGATTTAATATATCTGAAAAACTGTTTTTCTGGCTAATTTGTGTTTCCTTTTGATTGTCGAAGACTCGCAGTTTGCCTGTAAGCTACGTATTCGCACATACTCGTACAATAGCCTCCCTGTGTATGCGATGTACAATACGCGGCCTCCCACCGACTCTCGAAGATGGCTGGTCAGCAGCCACCATTATTCCATTAGTTTTTCATTAGCAATAATACTTGAGTGTTTAAGTATGTGCGTTGACTAAGCGCAGGCATGCATGCTGTAGTCGAGCCAATGGCGTGCCCTCGCATGTACAAGAGGCAAGATGTCGGCTGACGGTGTAGTTCCGGGGCCGTCAAGATCGCTTCGTACTCAATTTCCTAGTTTTAGTGTAGGGAGTTCCTTGACGGCTGCCCGTCAAGGTTTCTTGGCGGCTGTCCGACGTCCAATGCGCGCCTGGCCCCCTACTGAAAGATGCAATGAACGACGCACATATACACCAAGCTTATCATGCAGTCATTGACGGCTGTTGGTCAAGGGGGCGTGAAGGCTGTCCGTCAAGGTTCCTTGACTGCTGTTCCTTGACGGTTGTCCGTCAATATCAATTGACGACTGTCCGTCAAGGGGCTTGACGGCTTTCCGTCAAGGGGCTTCATGGCTTTCCGTCAAGGGGCTTGACGGCTTTTCGTCACGGGGCTTGACGGCTTTTCGTATAGGGGGCGTGACGGCTGTTCATGAAGGGGATTGACGGCTGTGGGGGCGTGACGGCTGTCCGTCAAGAGGCCTTGACGCCAGTCCATCAAGAGGGGCTGACATCTGTCCATCAAAAGGAAAGAGTGCTGTCCGTCAAGGACACTTGACGGCTGTCCGTCAAGATCATTTGACGACTGCCGGGAAAGAGTGCCGTCAATCGACATGTTTTCACAAGCTCACGTGCATGGCAGTCTATGGATGTTGGGAGGGGGGTGAGAGGGCGATATATATATATGTGTGTGTGATGGTGATGGGCGAGATAGTCCATACTTTTGGTGTTGTCTTGACGAAGAAGTTCCCTTCCACGCTTGTGGTCTTTTTTTTTTAAAAGCATGTGAGGGTGAGATAAGACATGTTGATGGGCGAAGCATTCCACACGTTCGACCCTGTTTTGACAAAGATGAAGTTCCCTTTATTCATATGGTTTTGGTCTTGTTTTGACAAAGTTCCCCATTTGCCCAATATTAATGGACGGCAACGTCGTCTAGTTCGACGAACTAGACGGCAGATCGTCGGATTCGATAGCAATAAAAATTGAAAAAAATATCCAAATGGACGAATTCGACGGCAACATAATATATAAATTTGGGTGGTTGGTTTGGCCGTGTGCACTGACTCTCTGAGCAAGCACGACGCATTTTGTTTCATACCAGATACCGTAGTATACAAGTACAGCAGTAGATATCGACAAGGTTTTTACCATTTAGTTCCACAACTGCACTAGTGGATTCCACAAGCTCTGGGTGGAGGTTCGCCCTGGCAGGCTCTCGGCTAAAGTAGATTCCACAAGCTTTGGGGTTGAGGCGCCCCCTGGCGGGCTCCCGGCTGGATAACGTAGATTCCACAAGCTTCGGTGGCTATTGAAAACGCTAGAGTAGGCTCCACAAGCTTTGGCTTGCTAACGCTACTACAGTAGATTCCACAAGCTTTGGGTGGAGGCGCCCCCTGGTAGGCTCTCGACGGCGAGACCCAGCTCGGGGTCGAACACCACCTGGAGCAACGCGGCAGGAACGCGCGGAAAGAGCGGAGCAAAAGTGGAGCGCCGCACACATACCGGTATGTATGTGACAGATTTTTTAGGTGGGTATCACCTCGGCGGATGGTGCTACGGTAGACAGTAGGCAGTAGGTTTTATTTAGCAACAGCGGTAGGCCGTACAGTAGGTATTTCATTTAATGCAGCATTTATTCAACAATAGCTTGTATTAATAGGTTCCGTTAGCAACAGTAGTAGGGTTGCTTTAGATAAAGGAGGTTTATTTTGACGTAACAAGCAAAAGAAAAGAGCACCATTAATTAACCGTTCGGTTTCTGGACCGTACCTGTTTTTACGCCAGCGCACGTGCCATAGCACTTGACAGTTTTGTGGGTCCCAGGATCTCGACCCAACTGTCGCATGGAGGTTGGACCGCGTCTGTTTCACCCTTCATCGGGGTAATACGTACTGTCGTAGATATCTGCATACCTACATCTTGTTGTACGACGACTGCTGTGGTGGTCGGTCGTATCCCGAGAGAGCTGTGCTGTGATTGCTATTCGGTGCTGGTGCCGCAACACCCATCCATTCACAGCCGAATTACTCGTAACGATACCAATAAACGAGCAAATGATCAAATAGCAACTGCAGCAGCAGTTCTCGAGCGTTTACAGCAAGCAGTGTTAGCATTATTAATTATTAGTGACAGAGTGGCGCAAAACGAGAAAGAAGATGCGGTGGGTATCACACCCACCCGTGGATACTGCTGTAGGATCATACCTAAGAGTGCTCGCTGTGGTCGTCAACTCCCTTGATTGTCCCGTGCACAAAAAATGTTGACGACAACCCAACCAATAATTCTTTGAATGCGAGGCAAGAGGTGCGCCCGCTTGCCACAGTTTATCGCCGTTCGCAATACAGGCGGCCGGGACCCCCCCCGCCCCTGCACAATATGCGCGTAGTAAAACCCTTGTGGAAACAGTGAACACTATGCATGTCATAGCAAACTCCCCACGAAGTGTGGACTACACTGCTGTTCAATATCTCCACACTCCAGAAGGATTGTTTTACGTCAATTCGGTGCGCCTAATGGTGTGCTACGTTGTTCAATGGCTCCACACAGGGAGTTCTTTACGCCCACGTTCTGCAGGGGGGGGGGGGGGGGGGGGGGGTCCCGGCTACCGGTGCAACCTTGCCGTATCAAGCAAGACTGCGTTCCAACAACCTGGTGGGTACTCCTAGGATCGCTACCCTGAAACAAGAAAGGAGAGAATGCTACCGCCTCAAGCCGAACCTGACTCTGTACATATATTGGCGTCGACGGCAGTTTGTTGAGTGATCGACATGAAAGATTATGCTGCACGCTGCACTGGAGGATGTATTATAGACGAAGGTAGCCGGAGCTACGATGCCGTTTCCCTCGTTCTTGAAGCTAGTTTGTGTGAGATAACCCCACCTACTGCTGTTACTAAATAAACCTACTGCACCTACTGCTGTTACTACTGTAACGTGACCTACGGATGCTTGAAAAAGAAAACCCAGATGATCCCAGCAAGGCAACCTACTGGAAAAGTCTACAGTACCGTGTAGTGCCTACCTACTACGACTGACCTCTCTATCGCAGGCCTTGTGAGCCTCGGCGAAGTAGGTCGCGAAAGCATCCGCCCCTTCCTTCTCAGTATCGACGATTTCGACATCATCGTCCGCCACCACAGGTGCTCGCGACTCCATCACCGGCGCCTGACAATGCACAACATCGTACAGACCAGATCGGATAGATCACATCCCCAGTTCATGATCTAAATACTTGGAGACAGATATATCCTTGGTGTATACTTCAATTATGCATGCATCGGACGTCAGATCCCCAGTTCACGATCTACAGTAGTACAATGCAGGACTGATACAATCCTGATCTGTATGAGTTTTGATCTCAAATCCCCACCACATGAAAAACAGTAGGTCTTTCAGGGCCGATAAAGTCCTGGAAAGTCTGATTTTATGATTTCGGATTCCCAGTTGATCAATATCTAGATATTTTAGCGTCGATAGATGAATGATCTGCGTGATTTATGATCTGCTGTATGTAGCTGATCATGCTGCCGGATGATACCGGTATATTCTGCGTCTTCTGCTCGTAGCACACGTTTCATGTACTGCATCTGTACTATTAATACTATGCAGAGATCCCGCACCACCTCTCGCAACTGCAGGCGAGGATCTAGCTCATGATGGTCTGTGTTAGATGATCGAGATGATGATGGTGATCTGTGCTAGGTGATCTAGATGATGGTGATCTGTCCTAGATGATCTAGCTCATGATGATGATCTATCCTAAATGATCTAGATGATCGTGATACGTCCTAAATGATCTACTTGATGATCTGTCCTAATTGATCTAGATCATGGAGATCTGTCCTAGATGATCTAGATCATGGCCATCTGTCCTAGAAGATCTAGACGATGGCGATCTGTCCTAGATGATCTAGATGATGGTGATCCGTGTAGATGATGGTGATCTGTCCTAGATGATCTAGATGATGGTAATCTGTCCTATATGATCTAGGTCAGGATGATCTGTCTTAGATGATCTAGGTCATGGTGATAGGTCCTAGATGATCTACTGCAGGTCATGTTGATCTACCGTCCTAGATGATTTAGATCATGGTGATCTGTCATAGATGATCTAGATCATGGCGATCTGTCCCACGTGCGAAACAATGCAAACGAACGAATGAACGAACGAGCAATTTTGTGCGTCGCGAGGCTTGTTAACTTGAGTCACAGGCTGGTGTAGTGGGCGACTACGACGTCTGCGTGGTCCAGCGGAAGACAGAGACTGTCACCGTGCTTTGCGGTCACGCCGGGGTTATAATATAGATGACTGTCACCGACATCGGTAGAACACCACCACCATTGTTCTACCTGTTCTACAATACCAGTATGATTCGTGATATACGTACAGTACGTAAGCAGTTGCGGCAAGCTAAATTCATCGGGTTACCTTTCATTTTTTATCTTCTCAAGGTCAGGTTTTGGGTTGCTGCAGGTATAGAGGTCCTACACTACAATCAAGTGAGGAACCTCATGAAATGTAGGTGCTACCGCTACTACGGGGGACCATAGTAAATAGGACCAAATATTGTTAGTAAAATATTTAAACATATAGTTTTTTGTGTGTACCATAGGTCCTATTAACTATGGCCCCCCGTATTACTGTAGTAACCCCTTGAGGAGGTGAAGGAAAAAAATGCTGCGGAAAGAAACGACTATTTTACAGCCTTGCCAACGCCATACTAAAGCTCGGACTGCCGAGGTGCACGCATCATAGCGAATGCGTCCGAAGTTGCAGCGGGAGAAGAGGACGGAGATGTACAACTAGCGCCCTCCTGCGCGCGCGTGGTGACACTTTTTGTACTGCTGTTGAACGTGCTCTTCCTCAGAGAAGGTTTCTATTACGGGGGTCCATAGTTAATAGGACCTATGGTGTACATAAAATCCTATATATTTACCTTTTTTACTAGCAATATTTGGTCCTATTTACTATGGTCCCCCGTAATAATAAAATACTGCGCGTTTTGTCTCAAGAGAAGGTTTCCCTTAAAATACCGTAAGTTCGTCACATTATTTGGACGCCATATAAAACTACACATGAAACAAAAAAGACAATAGCTGTGAGTGAAATCGAGGATTTCGCCTCTATACTACCGGTACACTCACTCGAAGTCGCAAAATAGATTGCATTGGACGGAAGACACCGATGAGTCCCTCGCATATATCTTGAGCAATCACTCATGCCACGGTGGACCGCTCTATAAGGATCGTTTCGATTACATATCAATACACAAACGGTCCTAATATTTATGTACATGCTGTACATAGCGGTAACTGAAACAGAGACGGCCACTCACGCTAGCTTCTTCTTGGTAGTCGACCCCCAAGATGGGGTTGGCTGCGTGAACCTGGTGCAAAGACGAAAGCTCCTGGCGCACTCGCTCCAGCTGATCGGCAGGGTCCAGCCGGAATCCTGGCGCGACATGTAATACAGTAGGGGTAGGTTGAGTTTCGAGGATCTTTTTTCGTGGACCCGCAACTGATGTTTAGTTTTTTTTTTACCGTTTCCAAGATACACATGACCGCGGTATCGTACAGGCGGTGGCACGCTGAGGAGATATTTTGTGGCAGGTATTCGTGGGCAGGGCGGTCTTGGGAGACACTGCTGCTATGTCCGGGCACGTAGCAAATCGTCTAAAAGCGGCATCCTGCATGAATATTTCGAAAAAAAAGTACCCAGGATAAGAAAACGAGGCTCGCGCTTTTGGGGAATGGCAAGGAAAATATTATTAAGAAATCACGCTCAGCGGAGATGCCACGACGTATCAATCATGGTCAGCGGCGAGTGCTATAAATACGTACACGAATCCCAGCAGGTGTACATTACCGCGCTGTCTGGAAATATTAGGAGCGTGTTTGTATTCACATTGATAGCCACACGGTCACTATATTACCGGACTGCGTGGTATTGTTATATGATAGCCCATGCTTGGGATTGGTGTCACCATGAGTAGGCGTTTCTACATGGCGGGCTCAAAAATGCAGCTAGGTACCCGTATCCCGTTTTATGTCTGCAAAAAAGCCCCCTAACTATGCAAGAAAGCCCCTCTACCAGTTCCAAGTATTATCTCCCCCAAACAAAACGTGGTTGTCGTTCTGAAAACGAGTTGCAGCTCCTCGAGAGTATTCCGCACCTCGGGACAGATCATCGATTTCTTGATCTGTATGATCTGTATGATCTGTATGATCTGTATGATCTGTATGATCTGCATGATCTGTATGATCTGTATGATCTGTATGATCTGTATGATCTATATGATCTGTGTGATCTGTATGATCTGTATGATCTGTATGATCTGTATGATCTGTATGTTCTGTATTATCTGTATGATCTGTATTATCTGTATGATCTGTATGATCTGTATGATCTGTATGATCTGTATAACCTGTATGATCTGTAAAATCTGTATGATCTGTACGATCTAGCTCATGTTGCCGGGTAGGCCTGGTGAGACCCGTGTGCTCGGCATGATCTACTACTGTATATAGCACACGCACGTTTCCTGGGTTGGATCTGCCCTATAAGGCAGATAGATGCCGCACAGCAATCACTCACAACGGCAGGCGAATAACTATTACGAGGGGTCATAGTAAACAGGACCTACGCCTCACACAAAAACCTATATGTTTCCCTATTTTTACCTTAAATATTTGGTCCTATTTACTATGGTCCCCCGTAATAGATGATCTACTGTGGATAGGTAGTAGATACCAGGTAGATAGATAGATCATGATCTGCCCCAGGTGTTGGAGTATTCCCACTTTTGCTACAATAATCCTAGACTGATATACACGTATAAACAGGTTGTCTCCCAAGAACGTGGATGCCGCTAGAAAAAAAGGACTTACTCACCTAGAGTATACCCGCCCGAATATGCGCTTGTTTCCACAACCAGCGCTGGGCCGAACTTAGAATCTCGCGCCCGGATGGATTTCTGCCAAAAACATCATTGTTACGTACCGGTCCAGCATAGTGGGCCACGGATAGTTCCGGTACGAACGAACAAGGCACGACTGTTATGCCGTTGCCCTAGAAAGCGTGCGTGTGTCGTGACCTACCTGTAAATACGACTTAATGGTGCTTGACATGCACCCGTCCATACATCGATAGTCGATACCAAGGTTTTTAACCATGACCACCTTGTACGTATTACTATATACTGTGAGCAGGGCGTCTTCACGGCCCAACTAACCCCCAACTAGCCTCCACGCGGGTGTTCCTTCACGCTTCAGCCACATGCAACATATACGAGGGCAGTAGGCGACTTGCGAAGCGAGTAACGTCCTCCTTTTCGCCGCAAAAAATAGCAGAACATGATGACTGAAAACATAAACAAGTTTGCCCCATTGAACCGTGATATCAAACGTCTGAGGGTGGTTGGTGGTAGGCGCCCCCCGACGTCCAGTTTATTCCCTTGAGCGCGCGCGGCTGCGGTCAGGCGTTGACACCGAGGCGTCGGCACCGAGGTGATCCAAGGCGGGTGGCCCAACCCTACACTAAATGCGGACTTGAGGCAGACATTTGAGTACATCGGCGCAGCGCTTTTTTGGTGTAAGTATTTTTTTGGAATGCTCGGACTCTGAACAAATTTGCGACCCTCAGCATAAGCGCCGACAACAAAATCGACAGCAACTACAACAACAGACTCAAGCAACAACAACACCACCGCCAGCATTGCCGCCAACAGCAGCCACCACCGCGATCACCGCCACCGCCACCGCTCACGACCACCACCGTCGCCACCAGAACAACCACTATCACCCCCCCGCCCCCCCCCTCCACGACCTCCCACCACAGCCACTGCCACCACCACCTTTACGATCCCCACCACCCTTACTAACATCACGACCACCACCACTCCCCCCCCTCCCCTGCACAATAACTACTGCCATCATCATCACGACTACCGTATCCGCCACCACCGCCACCACCACCACCACCATCACCACCATCACCACCACCACCACCATACCACAACCAACACCACACACCACCCCACACCACCACCGTATCACACCACTTCCACCACCACCACCACCACCAAAAACAACACCACCACCACCACACAAGCCTCACCACTTCTACCACCACTACCCCCCTCCTTATCCCCACCACTACCACCACAATCACCACCACCACCAACCACCTACATCACCTACATAGCCACCGCCGACAACCACCCCCACCCCCACCCCCACCCCCCCATCATCATCGCTGTCATAACCGTTCCCGCCGCCACCACCACCATCGACACCATTCCCACGACCCTCCCTCTCCCCTTCTCGCAACTATTGTCACCACCACCACCATCGCCAAAACCACGACCTCTCCCACCCCCACCCCCATCACTACCACCCCCAATCCCGCCACGCTACCACCAGCACCACTACTACCACCCCTCTCTCTCCCACACACACCCCCCCTCACCCCCGACCTACTCCACCGCCGCCCTCCCCCCCCCCACCATGCACTCACCATTTGCATGTAGGGAATGGAGACGTTGAAGTTGTGTGCGAGGTTGGCGGCCAGACCAGCCGAACGTTCGTCAAGAAGAAGCAGCCGAGGTTGCCTTGATCCGCCGACAGGTTCCACACTCCCTCGATCTACCAAAAAACGTCAACACACGAATGAACAGATCATGATACATATCGTCTAGATCATCTAGCTCCTGACCTGCCGTTATGCAGCAATGATGCAATCCTGCATTGAAGTAGATTATCCCTCTACACGCCGACTTCCAATTTTTTTTTTTTCCATGAGATGTTGCGCAGAATCTGTAAAGTACAGGTCCAGTCCAAAAAACAAGAACTAGATCATGCATATTATTACACGGCTCCCACGGGCCCCACCCGGCAACATGAGCATAGATCATACAGATCATACAGATCATACAAATCATGCATATCATACAGATCATACAGATCATACAGATCGTACAGATCAATAATACATCTGCCCTGAAAGATCTAGACCACGAAGTGGGGACCAGTATTCTGTCTCGTGTGTGGAACCATCGGAAAACATTGGTTGTGATGGAGGAGTGAGAGTTCGCCTTGCCCCGTTCATGCAACGACTCGAACAAAAAAATATGGGTGCTGCGATAGGGGTATGAATATCACTTTTTTTCCTTGCAAGGCAAATATTTCTGACTGATGGGGGCTTCTCAACAGAAAAATAAAACTTCCCAGCATTGATTATTTTTTACTCTACTTTTCGTTGTAAACCTAGGCCATGGAACTGCTCGTCGGGGTTATATCTTGAGTGTACACTTTTTCTTACAAACGATTTTTTCGATGACTACAGTACTAATAGTACAGAGCTCCTCAAGCGACATGAGTCTCAGGAAAAGTTGCAACCATACACCCTTATGGTAATAGTGCGTCAAAACAAACACGCCTCTTTTCATGGAACGGGATTTTTACCTTATAGACTGCATACCGTGGTGTAATGGCTTGAAAAAAAAACGCGCAGAATGTCAGAACGGAGGTTATCGTACTGTGATGTAATGTATTGTGAAGGAGGCGTTATTATCTCATGAGCTACCCGTGGTAAAATATCAAGTTGGCTCTTGCTACAACAACTCGCCCTTTGGTGGACAACGAAGAGGACATGCCGACGGTGAAAAATCCGTGACCAGCGCTTGCTAATACCTTAGCTACGAGGGTTTGGTATACAATACGTCGACCGTACGTCGCTCGTTTTTACATGCCACCGCTGCAAGCCGTGTTTGGTGGACAACACTGTGGTACCTGCCGTCAACTGACCTGTGTGCGCTGGTCGAGAACAGAAAAAAATATACCAGGTATAAAACATATGTACATATATTCGGAAATACGAATGTTTTATTCGGAAACTTTCCGTCGGACGACACGGATCTCCTCCGGCTTCATTCAGCTAAAAAGTAAGGTACATCCTATTAAGGCATGCCCTTTTAAGGCATGCCCCTATCCCCTGGTATACGTTACACGGCCCAATTAATCAGGAAATCGCTTCGCTCCTAAAATTTGGATCAGTTAGTCAGCCCAGAGCAACTACAGCAAAGCTTCTACACGCCGGACATATCAGATAGATCATCTACAGGTCACCTACAGCAGATCATAACCTGCCGTTACCAGGTGTAGTCCAGGATCTGTGTGCTGCAGTACAGATCCAACCCAGCAAAACATACCCTTCTACAGGATATCATGCAGATTGTACGGTTCCCGCCCTAACACAACATGAGCTAGATCGTACAGTTCATATATATGAGGGCTAGTGAAGTGGGGATCGATGCTTTGTCCGAGATGTGACAGCCTTTGTAACAACTTGTACTAATATCCCCACCTCTACCTTCCTATAAATCCACTTCAAAAGGGAACGATAATAGCTGCTTGCCGTAAAAACATCGTACAAGCCCGCTCACTTTCACGGCTTTTCAAGGATCATGACCCGACCCGCAGGAAGGTTTTTGAATCTCACGGATCGGGTCGGGTCGGGTCGGGTCAGGAGGTCTTCTAACTCTCACGGGTCGCGTCGGGTTGGGTTACCATTTCCCGACCCGACCCGACCCGACCCGACCCCTACCCGATCCGACCCCACCCGACCCGACCCGTGAACAGCCCTGATATTTACAGCGTTTTGCAGAAGGCGGCGGCCAGTCAATTGGTCAAACCACTGCCTCCTACGAATTGACACTATTTTTTTGCTTCCGGTGCCGTGATGGTAAAAAAAGTAACCCATACCTTGCTATAAATCTGCTCTAGTGGGAGCGTTAGTAGCTGCTTGTCCTTGATGACCGAACCTCTCAGCTTTAGGTCACGGTACAGAGTCGAGGTCTCATACGCCCTGTCATATTTGCGAGCAGCAAGCAGCGCATGACACGAGGGCCAAACATGTTAGTTAGCCTTGATGCTAGTGTAATTGGCGCACCCGTGAAAGGATAGCGGGTACGAGCACCTAGTACATATTATGAGGTTTCCTCACGAGGAGGTCCATGCTTTACCCGAAAACGAATGATTTCGAGACCTTTTGTTGACCCCTTTGAGGGCAAACTGCAGCCTCGCTTTGGGGCCAAACCAGTCAAGTTCTAAGCAGTTTGTCGTCTAAGATGGGACCGACTGCAGTCCTAAATGCGTTAACCAACCCCTTTGGGGGCTGAAGATAGATAGCGACGACACCAATGGTTGATGGCTTTGGCGTCGTCAACCATGTAGGAGCAGCGTCAGCGCCCAGAAGCACGGGCGGGATCACGTTAGCGCTCGCGTGCCGTACGACTCCTGGCATCGTAACACGGACACCACTTTTTGTATCGTCACCCAATGACGCAGTGGTCACAATGGTTGCTGCAATAGTCACTTTCTTATCGTCACAATGTTTCCCCTCTACACTCCCACGAAGGTCAAGCTCCTGTGAGCCCGATACACGATCAGGGAAACTCCTCAGTAGAGAAGCCCCCCGGCAGTCATACGTATTTCGGCCGAAACGATGCTACCCCAATACCTGCCGTTGCGCGCCTCATATTAATAGTATAATAGTGTAGGAAAAATGTGCTGGGGTACCGCGGTGAAACCCCTCTTGACGAACCGCCCCCCCCCCCCCCCTCCCGACAGTACTACGATGGTATAATATATATATAGCTGTTGCTAGGAATTTCCGCGGAGGGATAATTGTTAAAAACCAACTTTGTTGTCGTCAACTTGTCTCGTTAATTGGTCGAGCAAACATAAAAGCGCCGGTCCTCGTTTCTTTCTTTCCTGTCAGACGTAATGATAGACGCCTCAAAAAAATCGAAAAGAGGTCCTGACTGTTTTGGACGCGATCAAAGTAAGAAAAAAATCTCCGCTTGGATTGTTGTGAAGAGAACCGAGGCCGTCTGGAGAATGAAAGGACCGTTTGCATGTCAGTATCAATATCCAGTAACGCACCCCAAGTTTCCCCAAAAAATGCGTAAATATCCCCTCCATGCGGGATACATTCATACTCCGAGATGTCACATAAAACCAGTGGTACGCGTGATCGAAGTATCAATCTGATGAGGTTCGCCGAAATATTTAGTCACAGCTGTTTTCCTTCTTTCCCCCCCCGTAATTTGTGATGATGATGATGCACCTGAGCACCGCTTGGACGGTGGTGAAGAGCCGAGGCGAGTTCTTCACCAGGCTGGTGAAGACGAACTCGAAGCGGGATTGGTTGAACTTAGAAGTGACGCAGAGGGCCTGCGTGTTGCCCCTCAATCGAGACTTGGCCTTCCGAATGGAGATGTTCAGCACCGTGCCAAAACCGATACCTGCATCGCGCGCGCGAGTGAGCGCCAAGAGACGTTTACACATGGTGATACACACCATGATCTACTGTGCAGTAGATCATCTAGGGCCTGAGTGTTCCCCCTTCAATCGAGACTCGGCCTTTTCGAAGGGAAATGTTCAGCACCATGCCAAAATCGACGTATCTGCGTCACGCGGCGAGTCGAGAGGTTACCGTCTGCTCTCTTTCATGTCTGTCAGGGATTTGCTCGATTGCCTTGGTCGCATCCGACTTGTGGCTCCAAACGTAGGCTGGTACTGTACAGCAGCACCTTACGGGTTGCGACGTCACGGGGAGGACCATACATACTTCAGACCCCCAACGCTGTCCACAGTTTCGGGACCACGGAGGTCCAAAAGTGCTTGTTGCGATTTCTCGGCCGCACGTGTAAGTGTTAAAGGACTCACACCGGGGACACATCATGATCTACAGTAAATCAAATAATAATAATATATTTAGTATTTTGCTGTTGTGAGATGCTGTGCAAGAGCTGTATCATGCAGCTCCCACCCGGAAATCGTGTGCACAACGGCCGAATTATACAGAGCATACAGAGCATACAGATCATGATCATACAGATCATGCAGATCATACGGACAATCGTACAAGTCAGGGGTCTATCTGCCCCCATTGATCTAGATCATGGAATGGGGGTCTGGTGTGTCTTTCTTGATCTATGAAAAACATTGACATGTTTGTCCGCTATGCAGTAGTACCCTGTGGTGTGATACAGGCCACGACCGAACCCCCTTTCCAGGCTCCAATACGCACTCACTCACTCGCTAATTCACTAACTCTCTCACTCTCTCACTCTCTCACTCTCTCGTTCACTCCCTCCCTCCCTCCCTCCCTCACTCACTCCCTCCCTCCCTCACTCCCTCACTCCCTCACTCACTCACTCACTCACTCACTCACTCACTCACTCAGGTTCACCCGGGAGACCTTGTGCGAAATCCACATAACCCGGAGGTTGGTCACCACAAGCGAGCCTGCAACCACGCGATCGAGACACACGTTCGTTCGCACTCCATTCAATGACAGCAGTGAATGGGTACATCAGTACAAGTTAAGTATGTGCTACAAGTACGTATTCCTTGATACCTGGATGTTTTTCTCGCCACAGCCGAGCGTGAATTCCACAACTCTCAAGCTCAGCGTGTACTGACTGCTGCTGTAGCCTACAGTACAGTACTACAGGCAGTAGTACGTACCAGGTACCAGATACGCTATACGTAGGCAGCCATCAATAAGTTGGAGAGAGCCAAGCGGGAATTTATCAGGCCTGGCACATCGCGCTGCAGAAGAGCATTCATCATTCGCTCGAACCTCTACTGTACGCTTGATACTACTGTACTATGGTACGGTATATTGTACCTATATACTACGGAGTAGTACTGTGTACTGCATGTACGGTATGGGGTACGGTACTATTTACTGTACGTACCGTACGTGTTGAGGGCCAGTCTGGCCGTTGACCGACGACATCTTCTGCAACGACAACCCCAAAAACCAGAAGCGATGCTTGATCATCTCACCCCCACCGACTTCAATCAATCATAATCGGTTTGGCGAGACGTCGATGCTCGTTTGCCAGATGCTACACTACTGCACAGTGGTCCTACTGGGCGATGATATTAATAGTGTCTTCGAGAAGCATTTCCGGTTCTAATAAGTTGGCATTGTGTCCTGCTATATATCGCGTGACATGCTGCTGCGCACTTTGTATCATCATACCCCAAGATTGAAAAGATTGGATACCAACCTCTCAGGGGACAGGAGACAGGAGACAGGAGACATTGATCAATCATCAGAGGCATACAGCAGCAGCAGCAGCAGCAGCAGCAGCAGCAGCAGCAGCAGCAGTACTGGTATACAAACGTCATACATATTACGTTCGGGGCAGGCGCCTGTCGACAACGAAGACCCCGCATAAAGGAGCCGCTCGTACTGCACACACATCAAATAAATCTACCATCATTAATATTGAAATTAATAGTGCAGTATTAATAGTATGGTACCCCGTATGTATATACAACAGATCATTCGATAATGTAGATCCCACAGCAGCAGCATGGCGTTATGATATATTGGTGCAGGATATCATACGTATGCCTGTACCATACCAGGTACCAGGCACAAAGCAGCAGATCCAACCCGGGAGGTGGGTTCAATTGATGCAGATTGCGGCTCCCACTCGGCAACATAAGCTGTAGTACAGCAGTATGTACATCAATCAGTAGATCATACCGCGCATATCAACATTCTGCAGTACGGCAGTGTCTGCCCTGCAAGATCCATACATATTCCGGGGAAACCAATAATCAGGATCTATAAATTCAGGTATTTTTTCTAGTTAATAGCATATATTTGGTCCTGAATACTCTCTGGTATGTTCTTTCTCCCGTAATAATATCTCCCGTAATATTACGTACGATCGCAGTGACACTGAAGCTGTTAGCGGCGATCTGCCGGGTGTGTGGATAATGCTGTCTCAAGATCCTGTATCATAATGCATGGATACTGGTATGTGCATGTATGTGTACTATTATTATGCTGTACAGTAAGTAAGTGTCAAGTCACCTCTTTCCCCGTTGTTGCCCTTCGTGTCCTCGACCGAGTTGATGGAATCGATGACCACTTCGCCCTTTCGACACTCCATCATGCCGGGCACAGAATCGAACCTCAGCTCCTTGTCTTGCCATACAAGGTTCTCTATGTCCCATGGCGGCATCTTGTATCCCTCCTGGCACCTAACAGAGCTCGTCTCGAAATCTAAGAGAGAGGGCTGAAGTATCCCTCAAGATCATCAGCACGGACACTGACTGACTGACTGACCGACTGACTGCGCTGGTTGCGGATGACGGTAGAAAAGCAATAATATGCGCCGAAGCGATCCGCGGGATCGGACGGCGATCCTCTTGTAATCTTCACGATGTGTGCTGTACTCTGTACCAGAGGTACTATGTACGTACCCGGCACGCTGTGCGGTCTTCATGTCGCGATTGCTGATTGGTGGAAACAAGCGAAAACAACAAAAATTTCCGTGTGACGGTTTCACATTTCTTTCTATTTCTTCAAAAATATTCTAAATAAAGATCTAGATCATCTGAAAGATAGATTCTTTGACTCGTCGTCAGTAATATTTTACTACGGTAATATCGTATGTATCGTAGGCAGCAAGATCCCACGTTGTTGTTGTGGTTGTTGTTGTCTTCACATCAAATCGTCCTTTCTACCCAGCTTCATCATTACACCCAGTCAGTGTCCGTCCTGATTCCTTATCCTAGAGAGATACTGATTCCGTGGTCACAGACTGAGACAGAGGAAGACAAAAAAATAATAAAAATAATAATAACGATAATAGCAAATTCAAGTATTAATAGTGTCATCAAGCAAGTGAAATGCCAGCGTACCGGGTACGAGAACACAACAACACGCTTGTAGCAAGACCAAAAAAGTAAGAGCAAAAATACAATAAAACCAACAAACAAAACTTTGAAATGGAAACAGAATACAAACGACGCAAGGACTTCAGAAAGGCTGCCAGACGGAAAGCATACGTACTCAGGAAGGACAGATACCTGCTGCGCGGACGAAGCAACACGAAAGAGAGGGAGCTACAGGCAACAGCAGTCTACAGGAGCTAGTCGAACCGATACCTAGCCACCCGATCTATCATTTATTTCGTTTCTGCATTTTCGTCGACACAGCTGTAGTATCAGTACGGCTGCCCTTCCCCCCTCCCCCCCTCCCCTCCCGTTGTCGCCGTTTTTTTTTGCTCGTCGTGGTAATTGTTTTGGCCACCCCCCCCCCCCCCCGCCGACTGCGTGCCGTGCGTGCGCCGGAAAAGCCTTTAAAAGTTTGCTGCATTTCAGACGGCAGTTTTCTATTTCGCGCTATTTCGCTCTTCATTCAGTAGAAGATAGATATATAGAAATCAAAGAAAGGCAGCAACGTCCGACAGTCAACGTATATTTCGTGTAGCTAGCTGTACGAGCACGAGTCAATGTCCGTCTGTATGTAACATTCGACACTGACTGACTGACAGCACTCTCCAGTCAGCAACAACAAGGTTGGTGGGTGGACGGGTTCGTATGTGGGAGGCGTTTTTTTCCGGGGACAGCTCTAATCTACTATTGCTTCCAGCATGTACGCGTAGCATGCAAGCAGGGTAGGTATTATATATGAGTGCAGACTCTCGGTGTGTCGTAAGAAAACATTCGTGCACCTGTATAGCACCTGGTATTATATGTGTACAATATATCGCGCGGCCGTACAGTAGTTTGTACGTACAGTAGCGGCATGTCACGTACCAGGTACCAGGTATTATACGCCTTTCTTTGCCGCACGCGTGACGTGCATAATGTAATATTATGCATGCATACGTGTCTATGTGCACACAGGTAATCGTACTCGTGGTATGTTTCTTCTTTTCTTCTTTTTGGCGTGTGTTTGCACAAAAAATACAGCGCCAACAAAAAAACGCGTTGCCGTGCTGTTCCCCAGTATTATTTGGTATCGTAGCGCAAACGCACGCGTGCTGCGATACATTCTGGCTATTTTTTTTTCGAATGACGGGGCTCCTCAACCCAAAATCGTCGGAATTCCGTTCTTGTTTTGCAAAGTCACGTTTTTGTATACCCAGGCCCGTGGGATTACTCATCAACCATTGCAGGTGATGTGAGTTTCCGGGTGTGAGGTGTAAGAGGCCCTCAAGCGGCCTCAAGCGGGGAGCCGCTGAAACTAAACAGTGCACCTCTGCTGCTACTGTAGCATACGTTGCGGTGCTGTTGCCCAGTGTACCGCTTCATTTATTTAATACCTGGTATAGGTTGACGGGTGTACGAGGATGTCAGTTGACGAACGCAGGACGGAGACGGCAGACAGGGTAGCAAGGTTCCAAGCGGACTAGCAGTAGGGAGAACCTGGCTATGCTACTCATACCACAAACTGCTGCCGCTACCTGGAGGGTACTTTGTGCTTCGGTTTGCCTATCTTTTCCCTTGGTTCTTATCTCACTCTGTAAGTTGAGTTTTAACGCTTTTTTTTTCAAGTGTCTGCCACATCCTCGGCGGGGAGGTGTTAAGATATTGTCTTGCATGAGATTGAAAGCCCGGTAACTACCTGGGTTCAGTCACTGGGAACGTATTTGTAGTACTTCCGTGCATCTTCCTCGCCTCCCCCCGTGCGGGCGGTATGGCGATGGCTTTCATCGATGATTTCTTCCTGCCCCTTAAGGCTAGGTCTTCCCTTTATTTTTTTTACGTACTTTGCCGGCTTCGTTGCCTCGCCGTTCAGAGGTGTGGGAGTGGGTTTTAAGGAGCCGCATCTTCGACTCATGTTCTAGTTCGTGGAATCGGGGTTTCCACGAATTTCCCATAATTCTGCATATACGGCTCATCAGAGTGGGCTAGTGTCAAGATATTGTCTTGTATGAGATTGAAAGCCCGGTAACTACCCGGGGTTCAGGCACTGGGAACGTATTTGCAGTACTTGGAAGGCGTATCTTAGATGGAAAACCAGGGGTTTTCCAGAGGAGCACGAGCTTGGTCTCAGTCTTCGCGTGCACGAAAGGAATAAAACTGCTCTTCTTCTATAGCTAAGCAAATAACACATGTGAGTACAACATTTACCGACTTAAAAGGCAGACCTGTCCAGGGATACAAAGTGTCCCGCAACCTTGATCATAACAGAGGCACGACAGTTTACTCTTCTCTTCTTTCCTTTCTTTCGATTCGTTTTCTTTTTTTCCTTGTTTTTTTTTTTTCTTCGTTTTCTTCCGTTTTCTTTCTTTCATAGAATCTGTATCATGCCTGTCATATCCAGTATGATATAAATGGCATGGTCTAGTGTGCTTACTGCATGTCAATGCAGTATCTCTGTGGCGTAGTTTTGTGACCACAGAAACTTGTATCTCTCTAGGATTGAAGAATAGGCACGGACACTGGTTGTGCTGGATGTCGACGGGTAGAAAGAACGGTTCAATGTGAAGAACACACACCAACAACGTCGGTAACAACAAAGCGTGAACCATACGAGTGTTTGTTGCAAGTTGTGAGTGATAGCAAAAAAGAAAAGTACCGATTGATCTGGCGATGCGCACCACGACAATTGATTGGTAGTGCACCTGCTACGTAAGTCTTGGTGTTTCTGCAATAAAACAGATCATTTTTGTCTCGTGTTTGTACAACAAATATCGTCTTTTGTGTATGCCCCGACTGAGCTTTTGCTTTTTTTTTCTTATCCACTACAGTAGTAACTATTAGCAAGGGTCGTTACTATCGAAGCTCCCTTCGTCCTACAGTAAAATTTCCAGACTATATACTTCGAAGTATGCCGATTTTGGTTTCGAGATTTTTTCCTTCTTTCGCATTTTCCTGATTTTTTTGTTCCTAGTAGGTGAATACGAAGCGTTCCAGACATTTTGCCCTCCGTTAGTCTTTCACAAATAGTGACAAGAGCACCTCCTCCGCATCTTGATGCAAAGTTCGCAAATCGAGAAAAAATCTGAACAATGTGGGGGCAAAAACTCCCGGATAACAACGGTTCTATTAGTGTAAACAAAGTACCAGATCCTTTAGACTCCTCGTGCCTCTTCGTGAACACGAGATAGGTTCGGGCAATTACAGTAACTGCTGTGTGTCACGCACATATCGGTCATACCATGGATTTCCACGTGACGATCTGCGTATTTCAGGGAAGATCTATTCCTGATCTGCGGGATCTAGCTCACCATGTTGACGAATGGGAGCATTTAAATCTGCACGATCTACTGTAGTATGTATTTCCAGGTTGGCTCTGTACTTTTGTTGCTTCAAGTACATATCCTGCACAACCTCTCGCAACGACAGGTGAGGAACTAGATGATCTATCTGATGACAGATCAGATAGATCATGATCTGCCTATGGTGTGAACTAAGGTGAGACCGTCATCAACAATAACTTTGTAAGAAAATCCGATTAGCATGATAACACACCGTTTTTAATGATATTCGCTATTCGAGTTCCGCGCAGCACTCAACACATTTTTTACGATAGCTTTAATCGGAGTTCCGCAACAAGCCGCCCTGCCTCTGACTATTAGCAAAAATGACGAAAAGTCCGGCCAGGCAACAAACTGCTGGCCAGCTACTACGTAAACAGCAGCACGTTTCCGTGTTTCACCTGTCTGCCAGCACCGTCTCGTGCTATGCCCACCTCGTATTGCTGCCACTCACTACGAGCAATCACGCGAAACCCACACAACGGAACTGCTGTGCTGCCATCAACCACCACAATCAACCATTTCTTCAGCGCTTTCAAAACCCTACACAACAACCAACCAACGCGCCCCACTTGTCTCTGCCGGCAAACCACGGAGGGTGTCACTATAATATTCCAATTGCCATCTGACGATATGCAGTGTGAGTGACACGAACTCACGACACAAAACTAAACCTCGAAGTAACAGGGGGGAAAACAGACCACTTGAAAACTGAAACTTGAAGCTGGACAAACAATTTTACCCCTACACCCTACGGTTGGTATCCCCCCCCCCCCCCCCCCCCCACGGGTAAAAACAGGCACGTTTCGCGTCAGCATACTACGCTTACTTATCTCCCCAGCACACCCACACTACTTTCTCCATGCATGAAAAAGAAACTGAACGTGAACAGATCAATCGACCGCGCCGAGTCTTCGATGTGTCACCACCACCACCACCACCACCATTATCCCCACCCTTGCACTCTACAGGCTGCAGTCATGAGAAATGCACCACCGCCTCGAGCGAGCGCGGCGTGGCTTATTAGAGCTAAAAAACAAGGCAGGCAAGTGCTCATGTCCGAAACATTTTACGGACTCGGGCCACGATAGAGGTATATCTAGCACCCAATATTTCTAAGCCTCCTCAGGTGAGGGGCTACTGTAGCTCCACACTCACCCGCGCCTGACTCAAGAGATATTCATAGTACACAGTAGCTGGGCTTATCCCGACGAACAATCCCATGCTGTCGAGGCGTGCATGAATGGTACCAGTATCATATTGTGCAACGCAAACGGGATATCACACCGGGTGGTTCCTCATTTGAGGTGCTTGTCAAGTCAGTCAGTCAGAAATATTTGCCTTGGAAGGCAAAAACGTGCGACCCCTATAGAGGTACGCGTCTTTGAGACACTATATACTGCTACATAGTTGCTTAGATTTTTTCACCTCCTCCTCCCCCCCCCCCCCCCCGCCTGCCGTACCTGGGCGAAGGCAGCACACTAGCAGCCCACGATACTCTCGCCAATCAAAATACAACCGCACACTACCCCCGCTCGGTCTAAAATTCGTTCGTATACTACACGGGGGAAAAAAAGGGAAACAGAAAACTACAGCACAACAAGCACAAAACAATGAGAACCTTTGGGCCGCTCGGACGCCGACCTCCAAGACAACCAATCAAAAAGCAAGGGGTCGCCAACAGCCAATCAATCTACCCTAGCCCTAGCCCCCCCGCAAACAAGTCGTTATTATAAAACAGTACCAAGTGTGAGGTAACTACTTGCGCGAAAAGCTGCTCCCCGAAAACCACCACCCACACGCTGCGTAGCCCTCAACCCCCCGCCCGTTATCTAAAGTGATATCCTTTCCCCCGAGGCCAGCTTGCTGTTGAAACCCTTACGATTGTCTGAGCACAGTCCCAACAAGGCCAAAACTCGTCAATCCCATCTGCGCTCAGCTGATCGTGCGTCGCTATGTTTGGGACTATCGGCCGGAATAAATTAATGCTTTCGATGCCTCGGGGTACCGGTCTTGCAACCATCCTGACTGGCGATTCGGTCCATGGTAGCCTGACAGCCATGCCGAAGCAAGCAAAGCAAGTAAGCGAGCAAGCAAAGCAAGCAAAGCAAGCAAGCAAGCCCAGCAAGCGAAGCCCAGCAAGCCCAGCACCGACCCACTAGCCAAACACACCACAGCCGCAGGCAGCACCATATGGGTTTCAATACAGTACTACAACGTTGTAGCAGTAACGCCTCATTTTCACGTAGAGTACTATAGCAGTTACGTCATGTTTTCACTTATACGACAGTGTAAATAAACGAAAGTGCATGCTAAGAAACCATTATTTGACCCCTTGACTGCCCGCCCCTCCCGGAACAGCATGGCACGACCAAAAACCCTCGATGTTAGCTCCTAACATAGACGATAGCAGTAACGCCATCTTCTCACGAGTCCCTCGGCCAAGTTCACTACAGCAGCGCTAGACCGGACTATAGCAGCAACGCCTTGCTTCACCACAGTACAAGACTAGGTCTAGATAGGTCAGGAGCGCCATCTTATCAAGAGAAAACCTCCGTCAAGGCCGCCGTCGCCGCCGCAGCCGCCGCCCGACTCGACTGCCTGAGTGGCGTCGTCGGCATCTGCTGCTGCTTCTTCTTATCGACCCCCCCGGCAGAAGCCCTAGCCTTGTCGCCACCACCACGACCACCGTCGCCGCCTCCGCCACTGCACGGCCTCTTACCGCCGCCGACGGACGACCTCCTGACGCCGACACCACCGCGACCACCACCTGCCGTCTGTTCGCGCGCGGAGTCGCCGCTAGATGACGAACCAAACTTCCGCTTTTTTGTTTCGACAGAGACGAGCGCACCTCTACCTCGCCCTCGCCCTCTCCCCCGCCCTCTCCCTCTCCCTCCCGCGCCGCGGCCGCCGCCACCCCGCGAAAAACGGCTCTCCTCCCTCGCCGCCTTCCCCTTTTTCAGCTTTCCTGCAGACGGGGATCTAACGCGCGGGCGCCCCAGGCGCCTTTTCCCGTCCGGTTCCGCCGGGCCCTCTTCTTCGTCGTCGCCTCCTTGCTCCCCGCCCCCGTCCTCACCCTCGCTCCCACCCCCCTCCTCTGCCTCGTCCTCGTCGTCCTCTTCTCTCTCTCTCGTTGCCAGTCGGGAACGGCCTCTCCCCTTGCCCTTCTCCTTGTTCTTTTTCTTGATCTTCTTCGATGCCATTGGAGCTGCCACAGCCCCCGCCACTGCCGCAAGCGCGCGCTTTTTACCCCCCCCTCCTCTTTGCCGACCCTCCCCTCTCCCCCGCTACCTCCCCTGACCCTTTCCCCTCTTCCGCGTTGACAGGCTCATTGCTCACGCCACCCCGAAGACCTTTCGGGGTCGACCCGAGCTTTCCGGAGGTCCCACGCCCGTCTTTGAGGCTTTTCGTGCGCGCAAGCTTGCCCGAGCCCCCCCTCCGCAGCGTCGCAACAATCCTGCGGCATGCTTCCACCTCAGCGATCTCGCCATCACCATGTTCCCGCTGAAGATGATAGCGTCCCTTCTTCCTAGCCACCGTCGCTATCGCTGACCCCGCCGTCGCCGTGGCGGCGGCCGCGGTCGAGCCCTTACTCCCCACCTTCCCACCCCTGCCCGTCAGCGGCGGCGGCCGGCCCCCTTCCCACCCCTCCTTCTCCCCACGTCCTTGGCCCGCGCTTGCAACCGACGTCAACGAGCGCCGCGAGCGAGACTCCTCGGGGAGGACAACCTTGTCCTTGTTCTTCGTGCCCCGCGGGCGGCCGTGTTTTTTCTTATCGGTCGCCGGGTCCGGTAACCATGCTTTTTGGACAGCCTCCTGGGTCGCGCCTTCCCCCGGAGCTCCCGACCCTCCGCTCTCGGAGGGGTCCGCCTTGCCTTTCGTGGCCGTTGGCTTAGTCGTCACCTCAGCCTCAACCTCAGTATCGGCCTTGCCTTTCTCTTTCCTTGGCGACGACTCAGCATCAGCACCGCTACCGCCGGCATCGTGAGTAGTACGCTTTTTCTCCTTGCCTTTCTCGTTGCCGTTTTTCGTTGTCCCCTCCAGCAGCAGCAGCTTTACGTGCTTCTCGACCGCCGCGTGGAGCGCCGGGTGCTTCTCCTTCAGTCTAATCTTCTCGTCTGCTGACTTGTCCGCTGCATTGGCCGTCTTGGTCCCGTCCCCTTCCGACGCCTTGCCCTTGGCAACCCCTCCCTCCCCCTCCTTCTTTCTCTTCTTGTACGGCCCACGCGAGCCCTTGCCCCCTTTAAGAGCCTGCCGCCACTTCTGCTGTTGCGCCAGCTTGACCTGCTCTTTCTCGCTCTTGCTTATTTTCGGAGCCGATTTCGCGCCCTGCTCACCTCCCACACCCACTTGCTCAGCGGCAGCGCCCGCCCCCGCCCCCGCCCCCGCCCCTGTTTCTCCCTGAAACGCCAATCCCAACCCCGACTGCTCGCTCCGAGCCTTCTTCTTTTTCTTCTTCATTTTTACGCCTTTCTCGCTCCCGACCGCCCCCGCCGCTGCAGCAACCGATGCCGGCCCCACCCCCACCCCCAACTCTGACCTCTGTCGCCCCTTCTTGTCGCTATTTTTCAGGGCCAACTTTGCGCCCTTTTTCTTCCCTCCTTTTTTGCTCCCCCCCGCCCCTGCCCCCTTTCCCTCCGCGGCGATGCCACCCGAAGCTAACCCTGGCCCCGGTGGACCACCCGACCCAGGCGTCACGCCACCTACGGGCGGCTTAAACAGCTTCTGCACCTTGCCCCTCACGATCGCTCTCCGATGCCTCGCCGCCTCGGGGTCGTCTGAGTTGACGAAGTCTTCCACCTCCCTCAGGTTTTTGTAGCGAAGCGGGCGGCCGGCCTTCTGGTAGGTGTATATCCTGCAAGAATGTCCCTACAGTGGGAGTTCCACAAACAAACACCACAGTCGCACAGTCGCATGCATGGGAGGGGGGGGGGGGGGGGGGGGGGGGCAGTTGATATGGTTACGAGCGAATTGAGGTTTGCCTAGCGCAGCGCCACGGCCGGCCTTGTTGTAAGTGTATAATTGGTATCCTGCAAGAATATCCCTTCCTATACAGTAGGAGTTCCACAAATGAAGGCGACGGTCGCATAGGTTGGAGGGGGGAAGTTGTCGAGTTGCTAATATACACGGCATTTTCCAAGTTAGGGCATTCTTACTTTCGAGATGGGTGAAACGGAAGATCCGCGCCGTACGACCGAAAATCTCCAAAACTCTCCGAAAAAGAAGTGAACCTTTATTTTTTCTGTTGTTTCTTGTCAACCACATGTCTTCTTCACAGGCGCACACTGAAGACCCCATTCATACATAACCACCGAATATTTGTTGTTTCTGCTTCTTTTTTTTCCGACATTCTGCCTTTTCGACCAGCGCTCCTTGTTGATCACGGTTACAAATATAAACCAAATATTTTTGCATCCTATGCCTTTTCCACCAGCACACGTTTTTGAACACAACTTACAAATACCCACCAGGGCGGGTTCTTAGAAGGACAATATATGTGTGTGTTTCGCACATTTAAAGTCTCCATATGTCGGACAGGTATATCACGATCTATCTGTCTACAGGTAGATCATTTAGATTAAAACCCGCTCTCCTGAAAAGTTGTGCAGCATGTGTATGCGACATACCGTAGTACAGACCCAACCCATGAAACATGTTCTACTGTAGATCAGCAGATACATACGGCTGCCACCCGGCAAAAAGGGCTAGATCATACAGATCATACAGATCAGGAATGTATCTATCTATCTGCCCTGAAGGATCTAGATCATGAAGTGGGAATGATCTATCTGCAATGCTTCATTATGCCGCGAAGCTATTGTTCAGTATCAGCGTACCAAAAACGAAGGGAGGCCAGGGGCTGGAAGCAGAGGCAGAGGCAGGCACAACACGCTCGGTACGGTATCGAATGTGTGATACCATACGATCATCTAAAACACTACACTGTAATACCATCCTATCATGTCCAACCCTGCGCTACGCTATGCTACGCTATGCTACGCTATGCTACGCTATGCTACGCTATGCTACGCTATGCTACGCTATGCTACGCTATGCTACGCTATGCTACGCTATGCTACGCTATGCTACGCTATGCTACGCTATGCTACGCTATGCTACGCTATGCTACGCTATGCTACGCTATGCTACGCTATGCTACGCTATGCTACGCTATGCTGCGCTATGCTGCGCTATGCTGCGCTACGCTATGTCATGCCATAGTATGGTACAATGTGGCATGGTACGGTATGGTATAGTGGAGTGTGGTATTGTATGATATGGTATGGTACGGTTGTTCGTTGTGCCTCTTTAGCTTTTGACAGATACGTGCCGGTTCGGGGTATTGGCATATTGTGTATTATGTGATTCTTGACATCTGGGTGTTATGGGATGACGCACAATGTCACTTCTGCTGTCCCTACCACTGCTGGGAGACAATAATAAACGACCTGAATCATCAACTCGTCGATTGTCTGGGTGTCTTGACTACCTGTGCTCGGGGCTGACGAACAACGGTATGGTGTGGTATGGTATGGTGTGGTACCGTATGGTATGGTATGGTATGGTATGGTATGGTACGGTATGGTGTGGTATGCCACACCATGCCATACTACGCAATGCTACGTCTTCTGATTCCATCCCGATGACTCACCCAAACGCCCTTCCTCTCCCCCCCCCCTACTCCCTCCCTCGCTACCCCCCCAGCTACGCAATGCCTGCCTGGTCGGTGAAAACTAGACGCGCTCCGTTCCGACATTGCAGGGATGCGAGGGTCTATGGCGATACGATTGGTCATACGACTACAGCCATGCATGACGATGAGTACCCTCCTCCAGTATCCCCCTCCCCCTCCCCCCTCCCCTCCCCCCTCTTACCGCTTTGTCGGGCTCAGAGCGCGACACCTTCCAACCAGGCGGGAGACGACCGCTGGCGGGAATCCTGTACCGTTTCACCGTCTCCCCCTGCAGCTTTTCCGCACCAGGACCGGAACCAGCGCCTTGACTTGACTGAGACTGAGGCCGGTGCTCGTTAGACCCGCCGTCGCTGCCAACCGGCCCAGCCCTTGGGGACGACGCCGCCAAAAGCGATGGCGGCACGTGAGATGACGCCGACAGGCCCAAGAGCCTCAATGGGGGCCCCAAGGGACCCGATGCCGAGCCTCCAGCGTCGCCCTGCCCCCCTTTTCCTTTGCTTCGAGGAGACGATGACAACACCGAAGGTCCCAAGGGCCCCGATGCCGAGCCCCCCGTCTCGCTCTGCCTCCCTTTTCCCTTACTCCGAGGAGACGTTGACGATACCGAGGGTCCCGAGGGCCCCGATGCCGAGGCCCTCGCACCGGCCTGACCTTCTTTGCCTCTACTGCGAGGAGACGATGACGGCAACGAGGGTCTCAAGGGCCCCGATACCGAGCCCCCCGCGCTGCTCTGTCCCCCTTTGCTTGTACCCCGAGGGGAAGCTTTCGCCTTGCTCTTGTTCGTCGCGCGCTGCCCGACACCGCCTTCCACCCCCGTCTCCACCGCAACCGCAAGCTTAGACCGGTTGATAACCTCCGCGTGGCCCGTCGCATCCCTCCCACGGGCGGCTTTCTTTGCAGACTCGGCAGCAGCTGCCGGTACCGTCGCTGTCGTCACCGCCGCCGTCGATGCTGGCGATGCAGACACCGTTACCGTTGCCGCGCCGCCCACATCAGCAGCAGCAGCAGCAGTGATAGCGATGGCACCCGGCTCATCGCTCGCTCGCGGTGACGCTGCTGCTCCTGCTCCAGCTGCTTCGTTGGCTTTTGCTGCAAGCTTCCGCTTCTCCGCCCGCCGGGCCGCTCGTTCTAAAGCCGCGCCTCCTACTACGCCTGGTGTTCCTTCCGATATTGTGGCTTTTGGCGTCGATCCTTTAGATGCTGCTACTTTTAATGATGTCTGGTCTGATCCTGCTTCTTTCCACGTTGCTCCTTGTGGCGCTGGTCCTCCTTGTTGGAGTGGTGCGAGTGCTGATCCTCCTCCTGCATGTGGTGACCATCCGGCACGTGGCGACCCTCCGGCACGTGGTGATCCTCCCGCAGGTGCTGGTCCTCGTCCAAGCGACGATCCTCCTTCCCTTGCCGATTCCCGTTCTGACCAAGCTCCTCTTCCTTTTCCTGATGCCCCTCCTCCCACTCTTGACGCTCCTCCCCCCTCCGATGCTCCTCTTCCTCCTTCTCTTTCTGATAGCTCTCGCCATTCTGATCCTCCTAACAGCCTTCCCTCCCTCCTCATCTCCTCTCCTCCTCTTGCTCCCCCTCCGAGTGGTACTTCTCCCTCCAGGACTCCTCCTCCCCCCCCCCCCCCCCCCCTCCTCCAACCGCGCCCCCTAGAACCACCTCACCCTCCCCACCCTGCACCTCTCTCCCACTGGGGCCGTTCAAATCATACAGCCTGTGCCGCTCTTTCCCACCCCTTCCCCCCACGCCAGCATCGTCCACCTCCCACGGAGACTCAGCAGCCCCCGCCCTCTTCTCCTCGCCCCTTCTACCCCTCCTTTCTTGCGACCTGTCAACCACTAGAGGCTCAAGGCCCTGGGCATCATTGGGATGGGTTGTTGATGTGGGGTGCGGCAACACGGGTTGGTGGCAGGGTGGGTGGGGGGGGGGGTTACATCATGGGTGCGGGGTGCGGGGGGGGAGGGGGGTGTACTCATTGTCATGCATGGCCGTAGTCGTACGACTATAGACCCTCGCACCCCTGCAACGCCGGGACGGAGCACGTCGGGTTTTCACCTATTACGGGGGGACATAGTAAATAGGACCAATTTTATTGTTAGTGAAAATAGGGAAATATATGGGTATTTGTGTGTACCATAGGTCCTATTAACTACGGACCCCTGTAATACCAGGCAGACATTGCTTGCACCAAGCGGGAAGCAGGCGCCGTGAGGTGTTGGGCGAGTCGCACGAAGGGTGAGCTGCATCCGCTTTAGCGGTAGATTTTCTTGCGTATGGATGGCAGTATCAATGAATTGATTCAAGTTCTGGTGTGGCCACTTCCAGAGACAGCAATGGGTTTACCATATAACTGCCTCGTGAGTGTCTCACCATATACACACTACGTGATACGATCGTCCCCCTTGTGCGGAGTGAAGGTTCTCCCCCCGCACAAAAAATGATCTCACTTGACCGCCATGGGAGGGGGGGGCAAATATGCCGCCAGGTGTGTAGAAGATCAGTCTTTTAGGCGCGCCAAAAGAGGGGGGGGTCTATACCACTTACTCGAGAAAATGCTTGATACACACTGTGTACGACACGAATAGAACTAACCCTAAGCGCAACCCTAAGCCAATCAGAGCAAACCCTAACCCTCGCCCTAGGCCAATCAGACCAAATCTCAAACAAGGTGGTGTAAGCTCTACTGCGCCAAGAACTGTTCTGGCCTTATTATGCTCTTAGTCGTGTAGGGAAGCGGTCCGTGAAGGGGTCGAGCCGCTGCCTCTTCGTCGCATCTTTGGTAAGGGTTTGTGGAGCTGGCATTGACGCCACCGCTACGCGCGTGACCAAGGATAAACAAACCAAATCGCAACAATCCATACAAGGGTGTTTGCGAACATATTTGGTCGGAGTCAACTTACCTGGGTTTCTTTGTTTCCTATATACCCCAACCCATGGAACCCTTCCTACCTGGTAATAGTTAACCCTACCTACGAAAAAAAGTGAAAAAAAGTGCCTAAAATGCCACTTCTAAGGTCAATTCTTATGCAGCCGGGTTTGCAGTCAGTCGAAAAAGTCGCTTTCAGCACGTTCGTACGAAAGTTTGCCCCGAAAAGGTACCAAAACTGGTCTTTCTCGCCTCAGAATAGGTTGGACCTTTCTCCAAGATCTGTTTAGAGCAGTTTCCCGCTTCTCCAAGAGCCCAGTTGCAGGAAATCACCGCCAGTACGTTTTCGATAGCGAACAGACCACCAGAAACCCAACCAAAATTGGTTCCAACCAAATTCCTTGCAAACACACTTATGTACATAATATATATATATATATCTAGAACACTTACCCCGCAATGTTTCAATACAGTGACCAAACCGGGCTACCGTAACTACTAATAGTTCAAGGGTGGGACTAGAAGAGTGCACTACAGTTACCACAAGCTCGACTTTGGGTCAGCGGTAGACTGTCATCTTTGCCTGTCACGAAACTGTCACAAAACCGAACCCAAATCGAACCGAAACCGTCACGGAACAACCGACATGAAACCGTCACGAAACCGAACCGAAACCGAACCGAAATCGTCCGACAAGCGCAACGACAGGGGTACCGTACTGCGGCACAAAAAAAGGTACGACCATCTCCTCGCTGGAGCAGCTCCACACCTCAACACCTGCAGCAGTAGCACCCAAAAAACCTGACTTTTGAGAAAATACGTAGGCTTACCCCGACTAACGATCCCGTGGCCTGACCCTAACCCTTCTACATCTTCTTTCTTCCCCTTTACCATCTCCGCCCTTCTCTTCTCTCTCCCTCCAACTGTTGTACTCGTAACTCAGACCCGGAGTCACATAAGCAGGCTCTCCTCCTCCTCCCGCCTCCCCACCACGGTTCGTCCCTTCATTTTGAATGCCAGAAAATAGTTCAACCATTTCTGCCCTCGTCGACTCACGTCGAATAACGCCTACCCACGCTACGTGCGCGCTCTCAGCACTAAGTACTTGATTTTTTTTTTTTTCCATTTCCGCAAATGAAGGAGTTCCCACTCATGACGGGATTCGAACTCAAGGAGCCAACTCTAGCAGCATTCGAGGGTACCACCAAACAACCGGAGTTCATAACAAAACAATACCGTGTAATTAAATACGGGACACCGGGCAACTTTCTCGGTTGACGGGCTTCGTCACTCCGTCACTCAGATTTTGTTTTTCGCCCAGAAAAAGTGTTGCCACTATCGTAGCGCGAGTCGGCCACGGAACCGTCATGAAACCGAAACCGACACCAAACGGAACAAATTGCGCCGCATTTATGTATCACCTTCCAGTCGTCGAGGAGCCTCTCAGCCCAGGCATTTCTTTCCGCAGGTCCAGTGGTGGTCCTGATGACGCTCATGTCCACAGGAATCTGAGTCACCGCATCTTCCAGGATGTTTCCTCTATCCACGAACTAAGGGGTAACCAGATAACCAACGGAAGGAGGTAGAGGGACGGCGAGGGGAAGCGGGCGCGGGGCGGGGAGGGCGAAGGAGAGAGGGGAAGGGGAGAGGGGGAAGGGGAGAGGGGGAAGGGGGGGGGGGGGGGGGTAGGGGCGGGGAGGTGTTGCAAAGGAAACACAACACGAGCCGCCGCCATATAGTCAACTACTACAGTAGTTATTAGTGATGGCTCCTTTCAGCCGCTCGCCCGCAAAATTGGAGGCGATTTCTTACCAATGGAATGTCCCGCCCCCAGAAGTGCAGCCGGGCTCGCAGCGCTTCGAGGGACTGCCGTAACACGTCCTCTTCGTTGTGCTTTTGGAACATCCTGACAACAACGACAAAACGATCACAGAGAAAAAAAAAAGTGATACATAAGATAGCGCGCGATCAGACAGACAGACAGACAGACAGACGCGACGATGCGAGGGTCTATGCCCCCGTCTCCGCCCCCTCCCTCGCCTCCCTCCCCTCGGCCCTCAAAATATCTCGACAGCTCCCCCCCCCCCCCCTCCCCTTCTCGCCCTCTAAGGTCTCGAGTACCCCTCGCTCTCATTATCCCGCCCCCCCTTACTTCCTGACCCCCTCCCCCTTCTTGACCTGTCTCCAAAATGGTGCGTGGTTAATGGTCCATTGACTAAGGCAAGCAACAAGAGAGCCCCCCCCTCCCCCCCCCTTCTCCCCACCGCCACCCCCCTCCCCTCCGCTCTCACTCTCGAAGGTTTTGAGGTCGATCCGCCCCGGCCTCTGCCCCCGCTCCCGCTCCCACCAGCCTACGCGTCGCTCGCCTCTGGCTCCGCTTCTCCCCCTTCCCCCCCCCCCCCCCCCCCGACCCCCCCTCTCGGCCGCCTGCCACCGCCGACGGCCACTCAGCCGCGAGGGATAGCATGGTCTCCTCCCTCCACGCTATCAGCGCCGGGGTGGTGACTCCCACCGCTGTTGATGGTGCCATGGCCTCGTCCAGCCGAGGTTGCTGCTGTTGCGCCGCAGCCGCCGAGCTCCCACCAGGATCAGCACTACCACCACCACCGTCTGCACCAGAACCACTACCAACACCTCCAGTAGCAAAGGAGGAGGAGGAGGAGGAAGAGGAAGTGGCAGCGGCAGCGGCAGCGGCAGCGGGGGCGGCGGTGCTTCCGCTCGTCGAGGCGGTGTTCATCTGCAGCGGGTTGTCTTCCAGCTCGAGAGCGTTCTTCAGAGCGTTCCGATAGAGGTCTTGAGGCACGGCAGGGGCCGGGGAGCTTTCGCGATGCACCGCCTCCACCTTCGCCTTGGGTGGTTGTGTTCATGTTTGTGTGTATGCGCACAACGAAAGCGGGGGGTTTGCAGAGGAAACAGGCGTTGGGCAAGATATTGGGTGGTTCCTCAGTCGAGGAGCCCCGTCGGTCAGAGAAGTTCACAGATCGGACAGATCATCTACAGATCATGTACAGATCATTCCCGCTGCATGATCTATAGATCATTCAGGGCAGACAGATTCCTGATTCGTGCGTATATACGAAAAAACTCACACAAGTTCCGGGCGGGTGCATGAATGTTGTACCCGTACCCGTACCCCGGTATTTTACAGAGCGTCGGGTACCGGGTACATACCCCGGTATTTACCCTGTTTTGGGGGTATTTAACCTCTACCTCTACTTAAAAGGCCGGGTACGGGTATGGGATGTTGTACCCTTACCCCGGGTATTGTGGCACGGGCGTACAGAAGTCACAAAAACTTCGGGTGCGAGTACTTGATGTAGAGAAGTTGCACAAGTTCCGGGGTAGGGTGAATACCCCGGGTATGGTCCTGGATGTACACCCTACAGAAGACAACCTTGAAATGTTTGGCCAGAAAAATACCCACTGGGGCATGCCCTATCCCCTACCTTTACTTCAGGTGGCCTTGTAACTTAGGAACTCACTTAACAAGGTGGGGATCTCGGGGATGGGGGGGGGGGGGGGGGGGGGGGGGGGGGGGGGGGTGTGGGGGGGGGGGGGGGGGGGGGGGGGGGGGGGGGGGGGGCTTCCATAATTTTAGGAGCCGTTTTCCGCCGGGATATTTTTGTGTTTCCCTGCTTTGGGGTTTCTATCCGTATTTTGGGTTTCGATTTGTATTTGGTTTTTCCATTTGCACTTTGGAAGGAAATTTATTCCTAGGACACCATGTTGTCCTCCCCCCCCCCCCCCCCCCCCCTCCGGATTATTTTTTTGTCACTTTTTTTTGGGGGGGGGGGGGGTACGCACGGAGCAACTCACGAGCGCCGGGCGTCCTTCTATCCAGGGTGCCACCTGAGTCCTCCGCGCGAGGGCCCTCGATTTCATCGCCGCTTCCTCCTCTTTCTGCCTGATCGCCTAAAAAAGCAGGAAGCAGCACACATCAAACAGCAAACAACGATCAACGAGGACCCACGCTTTCCTCTGTAGTGTCCGAGGTGTTCGGTTTGCTTCAGCTACATGTGTGCACTTTATCTTTTTGGTTTGTATTTTCCTGAGGTTTCCTTGCGACAACATAATTGTTGGAGCCTGTCCGGTGACGTCACATGCAAGGCTAAGGTTACACCGATGAACTAGTGTGAGATCATCATCAACAACATCATCATCATCATCATCATCATCATCATCATCAACATCAACATCAACAACAACCATGGACACTTTTACACACGAATACAGTATGAAGCACGGGGTAGCTCTTGTTAATAACAGGAGCTTGCGCCGCTGGATGGTGGTAATTGAAACTGCCGTCCACTGTTGTGTGCGCTCGTGGAATGCAGTAAAAAATAGGCGCTTTTCAGACTTGTTTTGTTCCCAGAGACTCTCGGTCTGACGGTAAAGATCTCCGGCTTTACCAAGCTTAAAAGATGCCCCATACGTTGTAAATTTGCAACTCCCATGTCTCACGTCTCACGTCTCGTCCTACGTCCCGTCCCACGTTCCACCACACATCCACCCCACGTCTCACGCCCCGCCGCACGTTCCATCCCACATCCCGCTCACGTCTCACCACACGTCCAACGTCCCCTCCGGCGTTTCGTTTCGTCCCATGTACCCACTGCACAGCCCATTATACCTCCCACCACATGTCCCATCACACAAGGCCCGTCCCACGTCCCACCATACGTTTCGTCTCACGTCCACACATCCCGTCCCATGTTCCACTATACGTCCTGTACCACGTCCCACCACACGCCCGATCCCACGTCCCACGCCCCACAGTTCATGCCTCACCACGCGTGCCACGTCCCGTCCCACCACACATTCCGTCCCATGAACCTACCACACGTCCCATCCCACGTCCCGTCCCACGTGCCGTCCCACGTGCCGTCCCACGCCCTGTTTTACGTCCCATTCCGCGTCCTGCCAAGACGTCCCACCACAAGTCTCACCTCAGCGTTAAGCTCCGCCATCTCCCGCTGTATCTGCTCCTTCAGCCTCTGAATCTCCTGCTGCTCCAGGTGCAGCCTCTGGTTCTCCCGCTCGAGTGCCCTCTGTCTATCTTCGCGTTGAATCCGCCCCTCCGCTTCCATCCGTTCCTGCTGCGAGGCACGCGCCCGCATGATCTCCTGCGACTCCTCCGCCAACTGCCTCTCCTTCTCGCTCAGCCCGGCATATCTGCCGCCTCCACTACCCATGGAAATCCGACCCCCCCCCCCCCCCGCCGCCGCCGCCTGCTCGGCCAGCTTTACCGCCTTGATCACGCCTCTGTCGCGGAGGGGGGGAGGGAGGGAGGGAGTGAGGGAGGGAAGGAGGGAGGGAGGGAGGCAGGGAGGGAGGGAGGGAGGGAGGGAGGAAAGAGAAGATGACGCGGGGTTTCCACATGGGAGTTCGCTCACTCAACGACTAAACCCATCTGCGAGTTACACCTGCAACCCTTAGGGCGACGAACAACAGGAATCCTT
This sequence comes from Macrocystis pyrifera, assembly GCA_031763025.1. Taxonomy (NCBI): domain Eukaryota; class Phaeophyceae; order Laminariales; family Laminariaceae; genus Macrocystis; species Macrocystis pyrifera. Next base: position 2,612,663 of record JASSKH010000008.1, on the reverse strand, counting down.
GGAATCACAGTCAACTGGTTTCGGGGATATTGCTGTGCTTAGTGCACTCGGTCTCACTGCAGCGGCAGGTTTGTTGCGCATGCTCTCAGGAGCTGTGCTGCTAGAGGCGAGACGATGGTGCAGTCTTGCAGGCTACCGCCGGCTATCGCCCGCTACACCGAAAAAAGGAAACAAGCACCAACCTTTTTCGCTTCAACTTGAAGAAATAAATAGAGAAAAAACTCCAGACCGAACCAAAACCCAAACGAAAAATGAACCTCAATTATTCAACCAAACAAAAAAAAAAAAAATCTAGATAAAAAACAGAAACAAAACAAAACAGAACCCAACCTTAACCCGAACCCGATTAAACCAACCCAAACCAAACGTACACCCACAGCAGCCTGAGTTCCCCTCCCCGACCCCCAAACGCCTCACCTGAGCCCCTCCGGACGCGCGCGCATCCTTCCGTCTGCCTCCTCCCTGCTGCTGGTGTTGCTGCCTATCTCTTTCAGCGACACCACTCCCCCTTCCCGGACTAGCGTCGACCACATCCTTCCACGCGCCACCACCGCCGACACCTTCACCCTCTCCGGACGCTTTCCCCATCGACGTCCCCACCTCCGAGAAGCGGTACAGCACGTTTCCCCTTGCCCCCGCCGGCCCCGCGAGTCCATACCGCGCAGCCCCCTTATCGACCCCCGGGTCTCGACCGCCGCTGGTGTTCCAGCCACGGTCGCCGCCGCTGCTGGTGGTGACGGTGGATCTCTCGATCCGAAACGAGGACACGCTCGCGCCGCCGGCCCTCCTAGCCGAGAGACTACCGCTCTGACCCACCCCGGCGCCACCGACACTCCTGCGATCAGCAGGTGACCCCTTCCACCGCCCCCCCCCCCCGCGCCGCCGCCGTCGCCTTCCGTTCCCGCCATGTTACCCCCCCCGTCGCTTCCAGTAGTAGCCGGTACGGCTGCCGCGTGCTTCGACCCCCCACTGCCGCTGCCGCAGCTACCACTACCACCACCGTCACTGCCGCCGCCGCCACCACCACCACTGCCGCCACCGCTACTGCTGCCGCCGCTGCCTTGGCCGTTGCTACCACCGCGGCCGCCCCGGCTGTCGCAGCTATCCCCATCGTCACCGCTACCGGCACGCGACGTCCCCCCTCTCCCCGCCGCCCCCCACGAGCCAGCACTAAGGCGGAGACCGTCCGGAGAAGAGGAGGACGGGCTTCCACGCCGCCTGGAGTCCACCACCCTTCCAGAGGGCGATTTGACCACATTGTGCAGAAAAAGCGGTCGCCGAGCAGCGTCACCAGCGCTACCACCACCACTACCACCACGGCCGTCGCCGTCGCCGCCGCCGCTACCGCTACCGCTACCACCGCCACCACTAGCCCCGACGCCAAAGCTAGCATCGGCGCCCACGAAAGCGAAGTCGTCGCTGTCTGCCGTGCTTCCGCCACCGTCTCGCGCGCCACCACCGCCGCCTCGCGAGTGGCGTCGCGGCACCGCGTCATTCGCGGGGTCCGGGAAGGGAGCATGGTTCCCGCTCCGGCCTTGGTCTCTGCCGTCAGCACCGTCAACGCTTGTCTTTTTCATACTTTCGGCAGCGGCGGTGTTTGCGCCTGCGGTGGGTGCGAGAGCGGCGGTGGTGGTGGCGGCGGCGGTACCGCTCGTGGAGGCGAGGTCACGAGCAGCGGCCTTTCCGCCATCTCTGGCTGCTGTTGCTCCTGCTGCTGCTGCTTCTCCTGCTGCTCCTCCTGCTCCTGCAGCTCCTGTTCCTCCCGCTCCTGCTGCCGCCGCTGTCGTCGTGTTAATAGTTGTTGCCTTGGAAACATCTCCCGGCACACGCACAGCCCTTCCATCACCGACGTCACTCCCGTCTCGTCTCTTGTTGCCTTCCCCAGTCACGGCGGCGGCGCTAGCAGAGCCAGCAGCGTTAGCAGCACTTGCAGAGCTCGCAGCGGCGGGAGTAGCCTTAGCAGCGGCGGGAACAGACGCACCCGCAGCGGTCCTGGGGGAAAGCAAATGTCGAGAAGCGGAAACACGAGGCCGGCCGCTAGCATTTTCTCCTCCTCCATCCCCGCCGGAATCAGCGGGGCTTGAATTGCCTCCCATAGTCACGGGGGTTCTGTACCTCAGGGGTGCCTGCAGGTCGGACAAACGAGGAGGGGGGTCGCGAAACGCACACACGGAGTGCATTTAGCCACAAGCCTGGAATTTTCCCGATACAGCCAAAACATCCTCAACCTCAGCATATAACTTTTTGTTATACCTGGCATGTTTTAGTGTACATCAGGGGTGACTGCAAGCCATGAGGGGGGGAAGGGTCGCGAAACGCGTATTATAGTGCTTCTAGCCAGAAGCTTGGAATTCTTGATACAGCCATGACTTCAGCACTTTTAGTATTTGATTTCTACAGGGATGCCTGAAAGCCTGATTACAACGGGGGTGGGGGAGGGTTGCGAAGGGCTACGAAACGAGTTTTGTGCTTTTGGCCATAAGCTTGGAAACAGTCATGCCGGCAAAACTTTCTCAACTCTTAGCACGCGTATATTATTTTACGTTGTATATTCAATTTTACGTAAACCAGGGGGCGCCTACAGGCCGGATGATGACGAATGAAGCGGGGGGGGGGGGGGGGGGGGTGGTGGGTTGAGGGAGTCGCGAACGCAGAACAAACTGCAGCACCAGGAGTAGTGAGCAACATGGCCGATATGACGGTACAAACTGCAGCACCACGAGCAGTGAGCAACATGACCGATGTGACGGTAAGGGGTATCATGCACGGCCGTAGTCGTACGCATATGACCAAGGGGGGCTACTTTGACCCTAAAACAAACAAACCGGGCGCGTGCTATACACAAGCAGTAGGGGTGCTATAATAGTATGCTCTCCTAAATCTGATGAGGCGTCTCGTTTGGGGGGAAATCGACGCAACAAGAAAAAAAAAAAATGGAACAATCGCATGGACCATTAATAGATAAGAGTACAGGTACAACGACCTCTATTAATAGCTGCTATTACGGGGGACCACAGCAAAAAAACTACATATTTCCCTATTTTTACTAACAAAATTTGGTCCTATTTACTATTACTATGGCCCCCCGTAAATATTAGTCCACACGCCAGACAGATCACCAAGTAGATGTAGATCATCTATAGCTGTTCGCGTCGCGGGTGGTAGGAGCAAGGGGGCTAACTTCGGACCTGAAACAAACAAACTGGGCGTGCGGGCTACAGCAGTAGTAGAGGGGTACTGTAAACCATATCTGGAACTATATAGTGACAACTACAGACAATTATCATATAGTACTATATAGTACCATGGACAAGGTGCCCCTCCGGGAGGTGCCTATTTACTAGGGGAGTGGCGCAAGAACGAAATAATACTCGTATAAAATACCCACCTGCACACCTGTTTAGAACTACCTGCATCCATCATTAATTTAATGTGAAGAACACACATATTTTTGAAGACAGAATACTGCTGTTTGTGGAGATAGTGTGGGATCGTTACTATTGCGGGTGACCATGGTGAGTAAGACCTACCGTACAAACCTACGTATACATATAGTACTATAGCTCCTAAACTCGATGAGGGTCCTCGTTCGGGGGGAAAACCCACGGAACAAAAAACTTAAGAGGAAGAACCCTATGGACCATAGATAGGGGTACAACGAACACCATCCCACACGACGGACAAATCGCGAAGTAGATCATCTGTAGAGCATCTACGTAGATCCTCTTAAGCCGCCGCGGTGAGGTGTAGCAGTGTGGGATCTGTGTACGTGGTGCCGATCCAACCCAGAAAAAAAAAGTCCTATATAGTAGATAGACCATGCACACATTATTTGGCTCCCGCCCTGCGACGCGAGCTAGATGATACAGATCAGAGATATATCTATCTATCTATCTATATATCTATTTGTCTGTCTATATATCTATCTATATATCTATCTATCTATCTGTCTGTCTGTCTAAATATTTATCTATCTATCTATCTATCTATCTATCTATCTATCTACCTGGTATCTATCTGCCTGTCCTCAATGATCTAGATCATCAAGTGGGAATCGATAAGCTTTTGGAGGTGTGCAATACTTTGGAAAAAAAATTAAGGAGGCGCCAACGACATTGGGTCGTGGTTCGCCACTTTAGCAGAGAGCCTCGTCATCGTCATACCAGGCAGGGAGCCTCTTTTTTTTTTTTTTTTTTCCCTGAAAAAAGGCTACCTTTATTGTAAGTTGAAGCAAGCACGCGTCGGGGCCGTTCCTCAACAGAGGAAGTACCAAAAACTATCGGCAACCCCGTTTGCGCAGCTTGCAAAGCTGAGCATCGGCTACTCAATTGATCAAACTCGCAGCTGACGTAAATAAAGCAAGCAAAAGCTTTCGCGAAGCTTGCAGAGCTGAGCTGAGTATTGGACTACTCAATTGATCGAAACTCGAGGCTGACGTAGAGCTTGCAAAGCTGAGCACGGGCTGGCACTCAATTGATCGAAACCCACAGCTGACGTAAAGCTTGCACAGTGAAGTTTGCGAAGCGGAGGTGTGGGTCACCAGGGTACTACTCAATTGATCGAAACCCACGGCTGATGTAGTTGCAACAACAAAAGTTCATAAATTGTACCGATAACTCGTTGTATCGTATGCCCAGCCCATGGGATTGGGCATCTGACCGCGCATACAAGCTGGTCAAGAGGAGCTTTCTGGGTCAAGTATATATTAGGCTTGGGGCACTGGCACAGTATTTACTGCCAGTAGTAGCAGTAGTAATCTACATTACTGGCAGTAGTAAAATCTTCTATTGGCCTGGTCAATATATTCGCCAATAGTTTTTATTTTACGTACGCCCAAGAAACACGACATATTATAGCACGGAAACCCATTATAGGCGTTTCGGGAGGAGAGAGGAGAGACAGCAGTATACTGCTGCTACCCAGTACAGTGCTTGATTTCGACGAGAGTACAATCGCTACTGACTTGAGTCAGCCAGTGCCCAGCCCTAGTACGGGGGACCATAGTAAATAGGACCAAATATTGTTAGAAAAAATAGGAAAATATATAGGTTTTTGTGTGTACCGTAGGTCCTATTTACTATGGTCCCCCCCCCGAATAGTATATACCTGGAATATACATACAGTAGTTCGGAGCACTCAAGCACACATCGGACAGATCAGGTAGATCATTTACAGATCAGACAGATCATGATCCAGATCTATCAGGGCAGATACATTCCTGATCTGTATGATCTGATTGATTTAGCTCATGTTGCCGGGTTGGAGCTGTACGCACCCCTGCATGATCTACAGTAGCACCTGCCTTCTGGGTTCGATCCGCCCTATAAGGCAGATCCTGCACAACCTCTCACCACGGCAGTAATAAACTACGTAGATGTCTGTCCGAGGTGCGAAAATATGTACCCCCCTGTAGACACGATAAGATTAGCAAAAAGTTTCTATGTAATATATGGAAACAACGTAAATGGCGCCCAATTGTTGGAGGTGTCTCTATTAGGAGTAGGAACGTTGCTCCGTCTCGTAAGGGATACGTGGTCAATGGTCAAATGACTAAGGCAAGCAACAAATGAGTACGCCCCCCCCCCCCTCCCCCCGCTGTAGACACGACTTTAAGATGATGGAGTACAGCTTAGCCCAGCCCAGCCCAGCCCAGCCCAGCCCAGCCCATACCCGCGACTCAAATAACTCACCGACGGTTCCGCGGCGTACCACGGGTAGGTGTCCCTCACCAGCGGGTGCTCGAGCGCCAAGTCTATCACGTCTTGGTCGGTCTGTCGACGGGACGAGGCGTTATTATCATCATCAAAATCAGAATAGCTATATCATCGTCACCATCATCATCATCGTCATCATCGCCACCATCACTATGATGATGATGATCACCGTCATAAGCAATATCACCATCATCATCATCGTCAGCATCACCATCGTTAATATCATCATCATCATCCTCAGCACCACCATCATCACTATCGTCCTCGTCACCATCACCATCACCGCCAACAACACCACCACTATCATCATCATCATCATCACAAGCATCTTTGTCATCATCATCACCATCGCCACGAACGAACTAGACAAATCTACGGTAACTCCTAACCTGCGGAAGGATCTGTATCGTATAGATCCAACCTAGGAAGCATCTGTTAATACTATTACGGGGGTCCATAGTTAATAGGACCTATGGTATACATAAAAACCTATATATTTACCTATTTTTACTAACAAAATTTGGTCCCGTTAACTATGGACCCCCGTAATAGATCATGCAGATTATAAGTCTTCCGTCCTGGCAACAGGGGCTCGATCACACTCATCATATATGTATCTGCCTTGACAGATCTAGATCATGAAGTGGGAATGATCTCTAGATGATCTGTAGATGATCTGCCTGATGTGTGACAACCTATCACTGCCCACGAAAAAAAATATTGCCAAAAAAAAAAACTGATATTGCCAAAACTCCCGATAACAAAGACGCTGGAATCACGTCTGCCGCCGTTTTTTTCTGACGACTTTTCGTTTTTCTGCTCTAGCTCCGAACGTTTCCTTCGAGACAAAATTTAGCAGGGCAGATATGAGCTCCTTGGTGCACTCCAGTGAGTGTGCCAAATCGATAGCACTTTTCGTGTCCTCCTTCGAGGCGGACCTCTTTGCTGAAGTTTGAAAATGTGGTTCCAGGCGCTTGAATTTTCGGTTTCTTGTACGGTATGAAGCCAAGTTTTTTTTTTCTGCTGTAGAACGAGCAGGAGAAATCCAGACGCCCAGAAGCTGCCGTACGAGTACGTTCCTCCTTCTCGTTTCACAACAGAAAAAAAAAAACTTGACTACAGTACAATAAACTGAAATTCAAGCGCCTGGAACCACATTTTCAAACTTCAGCGACGAGGTCCGCCCCGAAGGAGTACACGAAAGTGCTGTCGCTTTGGCACACTGACGGGAGTGCACCAAGGAGCTCCTATCTGCCCTGCCAATTTTTGGCTCGAAGGAAATGTTCGGAGCTACTAATAGAGCAGACACATGAAATGTCCTCAGAAAACAAACGGCGGCAGACGTGCTTCCAATGTCTTTGTTGTCAGGACTTTTTGTTGTGTTCTGTGGGCAGTGCAACACAGGTGCCATCAGATGATACCTCGTGCGTACCAGCAGCGGGCGAAAAGGGCAACGCGCAATTTGCGCAATTCAGGACCAGCGCCGCTGCCCCCGTTCTCTCCGAGCACCAGCGCTTGGGAGTGCGCCGCGTGGCGAGTCACGAAGAAGTCACGACGGGTATCATACACAAATACCCGCGAGCAAAGCAGCATATCGTGTATGGCTACACACACACCGGCCTCACCCCAAAACCCCGCGAAAATGTGTACCCTGGTACTCAGCTGAGCAATACTACCGTACCAACACAGGGTCTCATTGACTTAAAAACGGCAGTTCAGCAATAAATTCCGGGTCGCCACGCTCTCTCCGAGAACCACCGCGGGCGACTGCGCCGCGTGATGTCTCACAACAAGTCCCAAGGAGTACATGCCAAATGTACCCGTTAAGAGTACCATAGGGTCAAACCCCCCCCCCCCCCCCCGGCGTTGCGCGTGCAAGAAATGCCTGTCTGGCATGTGAAAACCCGACGTACTCAGTCCCGGCACTACAGGGATGCGAGGATGGTTATGCTTGGTATGACTACGGTCATGCATGACATGAGTACACCCCCCCCCCTCGGTCTCCCAAACCCCAAAAAATCCCGGCAAAAACATCCACCAACATATAATACGATCTCATCAACTTTGACAAGGGCAATTCCGCAATTCAACATTCCGCATTTCCGGACGCTCTCTCCGAGCACCACCTCCTCACCGCGCGCGCCACAGAAAGGAGGCCACGAGGGGTGGTTGTCTACTGCTGTTGTAGTGCATAACGAACCCGCGAACAAGCAGAACGCACGTAACGTTCTGGTCAAGTCCTCCCCCCGGTGTCTCCCAAAACCCCGAACCCCGGGCAAAAATGCACCAACACAAGATCTCAATGATTTTAGGAGATTTGAATTTGAAACATGATATTACGGGGGACCACAGCAGTAAATAGGACAAAATATTGTTAGTAAAATATAAAAAAAAGTATAGGTTTTTGTGTGTATATATGCTTAGGTCCTATTTACTATGGACCCCCTTAATAAAAAGGCAATTTTCTACCACGGCAACTTCGCAATTCGAGCAATTCCGAACCGACGCACTACAACTCCAAGCACCACCGCCCGCGCGGCGCGCGTCACGGCGAACCACGAGAGGTACTTACTTACCAGAGGGTACCGTACAACAAGCAGTGCCAGTACGTACGAAGCGTTATGGCCAAGCCCCCCCCGCTCCGTCTCGAAAGGGATGCGTGGTTAATGGCCAAACAAATGCTAAATGCAAGCAACAAAGGAGTACGCCCCCCCCCCCCCCCGCCCCCCCGGTCTCCCAAGCTCTCAAGTCTCAACCCTGGCGAGAATGTTGCAATAAACACCTGCAACACAAGGATCTTGTATGTGTAAGGATCTCGTTGATTTAACATAATGAAAATAAAATACTATTACTCGTAATGATATTAATAGTACAACAGGGCAACTTCTACGTCAAGCAGAGGCAGTGCCAGCACGAAGCAATTTCGCAATTCGGCAGTTCCGGACCACCACGCTCTCTGCGAGCACCGCCGCTTGGGACAGCACCGAGCAGCGCCACAGGTACCCATGAGTGTATCGCATGCCCATACCGGCGCACAAGCAGTAGCGTACGATCAGACATTATGCCGGCTCTCTCGGTGTCCCAAGACAAAGCAGGGTATTGTTTCGTCCGAAAATATAAGAACTTTTTGTGATTGACTAAGAACAACCAAACGGTCTTTACATTGTCGGACAAGGTGGCACGATGTATCTCTGGTGGATCCCCTCATCACAAGCACATGGTACAATATGATCATCAAAATACGCTACACTCGCACGCCATCCTATCGAGAGGTGGATCAGAAATGCAACAGCAGAATGCACCAGTCGGAAGCTTGCTTTGTCTCACCTTGCAGCCCTCCAGAGGGCCCTCACGCCTGAGCCACTTGAGGAACCCTCGGGGGATGTCCCAAGCTGTTTCCTGGTCGATGTCCTCCCAGGATGGAGCGAAGAGGTGCAGCAGGATCACTCGACAGTAGAAGGTGCCCTTGGACTGGTGCTTGCACTTGGCGCATCTAGAGCAGGAGAACCGCTGCGGGATCGCGGTCGCGCTCGGCAGGAGCCCATTGTCACCACCACCGCTGCCACCACCTTGCCTGGTGCCGTGGTGGCCTCCAGTTTCTCCATGGTCAGCAGTGTCCCCCCTTGGACTGGCGTTACTGTCGAGGTGGTTTCTGTCCTCCTCCTCCCGTGGCTGTGATCTCTGTCCACTTTCTCGGTCACCGCTGCCTCTCTCCTCGTCCCTCTCCCCCGAGTTAGAGAGCTGCCGTTGTTCCCTCGTTCGTCGGGGTCAGGGCTACTGCGCCCTGACGAGGCAGGCATGGCGATAGGTGCGGTAGGGGAGGATGCTGCGAGCGTGGCTCTTGAATCCGATCCTCGTCCCTGAGTTGTTTCGGTTCCACTCGGAGTATATACAGCAGCGGGAGGCCTGGCCGAGGAAGCTGGTGTACTGCTGTGCGTGGGTGTTCTGCTTGTCTTGCACGTACCTGGTACGTTTCAGCGCGGTCTCCCTTTTTGTTTGAATTTTTGTGTGTGGTGTGCCTGATCATCACCATTTTTCCCACTATTTCCAAGTAATAAAAAAGTTTTGAAAAACATCATGTTAAAAAATAGATATAGAATCAGAACCAAAAGATTGGTTTAGTTCTACTTTAGAACCTCTTTTTCCCAGGGGATATACCACCAAGTATTACGTGAATAATCACACAGGAGATCTATCTTGTGCTACGCCAAGCAGTCTCACATGTCCCATCAGACTGAGCATCGTCGATGAACCTGAGAACATGGTCACTGGTCACGTGGTAACGACACACGACCCACCTCGGTTCGCCTTCTCGTCCCGACTTGAACAAGAAAAGTGCCTGGGCGAAGAGCGACTAATTATCATAGATACAACAGACGTGTAATATCCACAAAATGCCAGAATATGTGGGTCGCTACGTGTGAGTATCAACCACAGGAGCAAAGAGATCTTGTTTCGTGCGTGAGCGGTTTCTCCTGCAAGAAAAAGCAGCCGAACGATCGTTGTCGTTCCCACCCAGCGGAGCGACTAGAGATACGACGCGCACGCATCATAGTCTCCTATTATATCAGCCGAACGATTGAACGATTGCGGCACTCATGTTCTTGCTTGGCATGGGCAGGAGGACCGTACCTACAAGCCTTCTCCGCATAATATAATAGAAGTCGCCAACATTTACAGACATTTTTGTCCTACAGTAAGATCTCCATCCAGCACAAAGTCAGTGTGCAACTCCTCGAGCTTCTTCCTATCCTCGAGTGCACTCACTTGTCGTCGTGATCGGAATGCGCGCTAAATGGAAGGGTACTGTAAAAACGATCGATAGCGGTACTCGTAGTTCAGTCAAATCTGACAAGTCAACAGACACGGCACCCCAGGGGGGTTGTGATGTCTTCGCGAGGCCCAGGCCGAGCGTCTGCGCTGTGGCTATCGATCGGTACTCGTTGCCGCACGGAGGTCAACCGCGCCAGTGATCAGAAGACACAAGAGCATAGCAAAATCGGCGAGAGAGTCTTGCTTGCATGCTTGAGGTCGACGAGAAGTGGGGGCGGCCGGACGGGAGGACTCAACGTGGGGGTAAGCGAGGATCATCCCGAGGAGGCATATCAAGGCAAGGCAAGGCAAGGAAAGAAAAGTTCGTTCAGACAAGTTATGATGCAACTACATACTACACATCCAAGGTGGCCATGCAAAAATACCATGCACGACAGCCACAACAAAATGCACACGATCGGGCCGGTAATATGAAACCGTAAACCAAAGCTGTTTATGGCCTACACGTTTGCAAAACAACTTACAGCAGTAGCACCTGGCACGTATAGTTACGGCAGTCGCCGTAAACCAACTTTGCCTGTTACGGGAACAAAACGGGGACGAAAAAAAAAACATCCCCGGGGGTTCCATCGTCCCCCCAAGACATACACCCTACAACAAGTAAAAGTTCGAAAAACATATACGGCTGATTTTCGTTCCGCGTGATTTTCCGCGACGGAAGTAACTACCACCTCCTGACCGCAGCCACGGCCGACCTGCTATTATATCGTTTCCGTTCTGCCAGATGACGCCAAAAAAAACATCTACCTTGACCCCGCTACAGCAGTAGAACTGCACCCGCCGTTTTCCGCGACAACCCACTTGGAGTTAGAGTCGGATAAATTTCTCCCACAGACATGTGGTATTATAAGTCGAAACAACTCCGTAGATAAACAGCTGTAAATAATAATAGTGATGGTTAGATAGAGAGAAACGATAATCGAGCTCCATACTGTACGATAACGATACCGGTCTTGAACGACAGAAAACCGATAAGATGTCGACAGTCGACCCCAGCACTCTTGTATCATAAGCGTATGTCTGAGACTTTTTTTTTTCGGTTCAGTATCAGAACACACAATACGGAGGTGCCAGGGAATGGAGGGCAGACCGCGATCGATCCGTACGATATATCGAAATTTCGATATCCCGATACATCAAAACTCTTGTCGATACGATATCCTAACACTAGTAAAAAAGGAAATAAACCGAGTTGAGAAAAAAGAAGAAAAGAAAAAGTAGAGCGATTTTCCCATGGCACAAAAGGCGAAACCACGAAAGCACACACCCCGCTGCACCGGCGAAAAAGAGAAGGAAAAAATACCCGGTACCTGGTACCAAGTGCCAGTAGGGCATATGCGAAGTAGGGCGTATATCATCTAACCACGATACACCCGCCACCCCGGAAAAGAAAACGCCCGCTTTTGCGACTCGGGAAAGCCCCGAAATCACCCGGTACCTGATGCCAAGTAGACCGTTTTCTCATATCACGGCCAAAGAATCACTCACCCACACCGGAAAAAAAAAAACCTACTTTGGTGAATCGGATTAAACCCCAAAAGGCTGCCTGCGCGACAACTAAATGTGAAGGGACAAGTCCAAGCAGTGCAAAGCGGTGTGAGAAAGCAGCGCAAGCGGTGCAGGCACAACAAATATTAAAGAAGCGGTGCAAACATCAGCCACCGCCGAGAAGCTAACTTCGATATAAAAAACAGAAGGTTTTTTCCCGCCGCTCTTCCCGCAATAAAACTATGCACCACCATTTATTTTCCAAACTAATGCCTGCAGAGGATCCAAAAAAGAAAGCTGTTGGCGCCGCCCTTTTGCCCTACGAGTATTGAATAGCAAAACGCCCGTCCTGGGCGGAAACGGCTGATACCGCTACTACCGAGCCAAGCAGACAGATCCGGGCAACGCTTGCAGAGTCACGCCTACAGCTACCGCCGCGAGGATAAGCCAGAAAGCGTCACCACCACCCCCTATTGCCTCCGCTACTGCCACCGCCGTCAAAAGGCTACCGTAGGAAGCACCACCGCCGCTGCCACCGCTTTCACCGCTACCGTAAAAAGTAGTAAGTCCCGCAAGACAAAAAAGCGTCACCACCGCCCCGCCCCTACTGTCGCAGCCGTCGCAAGGCTACTGAAGGAAAGCGCCACCGCCGCTGCCACCGCTTTCGCCGCTGCCGTCGCAGTGCTAGGCATCGCAGGGCAGAAAACGTCGCCGCTGCCCCCAATGCCGCCCCTGCTGCCGATCCTACCGCCGCCGCTACTGCCGCCGCCATCGCAAGGCTACTGTAGGAAGCGTCACCGCCGCTGCCACCGCTGCAGTCGCAGTTTAAAGTACTACTCTGTCCGGAAATGTGAGAGCCGTTTGGATGCGGTCCTTGCTTTTCCGGACAGAGTGGCGTTAATGGTGCCCGGAGGGGATGGCAGTTGCCCTCAGGTGCAACGGCGGTCGCTCGATGTCGTCTTTGCTTTGCACCAACAACAGCTCCGCCGAGCCTGTCAAGGGCAGGGTTTTACGGGGTTTCCAAGATAGGACGCGGTTTCAGGACAGAGAGGGTTACCGGACAGTATGGGATGCAACAACAGTAGGAGGGGCAGTGGTAGAAGTAGTAGTACTCTGTAGTGGTGGTAGTAGTAGCAGTAGCAGTAGTAGCGGTAGTGGTAGTAGTACGTAATAGTAGTATTAGTAGTAGTAGTGGTAGTAATAGTAGCAGAAGTAGTAGTAGTAGCAGTATTAGTAGTAGTAGTAGTAGCAGTAGTAGAAGTAGCAGTAGTAGTGGTAGTAGTAGTAGTAGTAGTAGTAGTAGTAGTAGCAGCAGTAGTAGTAGTAGTAGTAGTAGTAGCAATGTCAACAGCAGCAATAGTAGTAGAAACTACACATTTACTAGTGACAATGCAGCAGCAGCCGTATTACTAAAAGTCGAACATATAGAAGAGGTGGCAGTTCTTATAGTGGTGGTAGCAGCAGGAACAGTAGCGTTAATAGCAGTACCTCGGTTGTGGGTCCTGGTGAGGACGGCTCTCATGCTCCCCGCAACTCGCTCCAGCGCCCCAGCAAGGTCTCCGGGTAGCCTGAGAATCCCAAGAGGCGGTCGTAAGAGGTACAACATACGCTGCTGATGACGTGTGGTTGTTGTAGTTGCTGCAATTATTATTATTGTTGTCTCCACGCGAAACTACTCAACTACGTAGCGGGTTTCCACATACTTGGGGAGTATTGAAATATATCACGGGTCGATCGAGGTGAGCTATGCACACCCATTCGCACGAAATGGCCGCAACGAAGGACGTCGACAAGTGCTTACTGTTGGGTGAGACTCGAGGTTCGGAGGCGCGCACGCGAGCAAGAAAGCCTCTCCGACACGACTAAATCCAAACCAATTTTGAGAAACCCACAACCGATCGCCGAGAAAACACTTTTTTTAGCGCAACACTGACTCCTGCTGCGATTGTGCCCTTGTTTCATGTCTGCAACCAAGACAACACGCTATTTTGAGCCACAGTAGCTTCACACCTCTGACAGATAGATCGTCCACAGATCATCTACATATCATCTGCGCATCATTCCCACAGTTCATGATCTAGATATTTCAAGGCAGACAGATCATCTATTCCTGATCTGTAGGATTTACAGTAGCTTATGTTGCCGGGTAGGATCATCATGTGCACGATCTAGAACCCCTCTCGGGGACATGAGAGGGGGGAAGATCGACCACAAAAAAATGGCAATCACAGCAAAAAAACTCACCACCGGGTGATTGGGGAGATGATACAATGGTTGGTGTCCGAGCTACAATGGTTGAATGCAAGGAGTCGCACGGAACGGGCGCGACGTGATCCTACCTGCCCGTACTTGCTGGTGTTTACGCTCTGCTCGTTGGATGGTTGATAACACACCAAAAGCCATCAACCATTGTCCTTGATCGCCATCTTCAACACCCGACGGGGTCAACATTAGTTAGTGAGACTGTACTATACAAATCACTGCGCAACCTCTCACGGCGACAGGCGAGGAACTACAGTAGGTTCATGATCTATCTGTAGATGATCTATCTGTAGATCATTCGTCCGGATGTGCGATTTACAGTAGTTTGTCCCTCGAAACATTTTTCCAGTAGAACAGGGATCCAAAAAGGATGACAAAAAAGCGCGAAAAAACAGCACACAGCACTTCCGTGTGACGCCATGATACTGGAGTTATAAACACCCAGGGAAGGCAGCGGAAAACACCACACGGCACACTGGGACAACGTTTCACGGCCCAGTACTGCATTTTCAAGACAGTTCTCCTCGGTGTTTTGGTACATCGCACCTGTGTGTCCACGCCAGGAGAAGAGCAGCCGCGAGGTCGCCTGTGCCCGTGAAGTGCTGCGGAATGCGCGGAAATGTCAATCGATATACATCGAAAGCATCGTCTGCGCCCCCCCCCCCCCCCCCCCCCCCCCCCCCTCCCGCCCCGGCCCCCGCCCCTGCTTCCCCGCCCGCCACAGGTCCCCCCCCTGCTCCGGCCCCCGCCCCCACTCTTGCCCCCGCTCCTGCCTCTGCCCCTTCCCTACCTCCCTCGCCCCCCCCCAAATCTTCGAGGTTCTCTAACACCACCCCCCCCGCCTCCGCCAGCAGCACCGTCGCCACCACCGCCCCCCCCCCCCCCCCCTCCCCCACCACCCCCACCCCCACCCACCCCCCCCACTCCTGACCCCACTGCCTCCCCCACCACCTGCTCCTACTCTGTCAACACCCCCACCCGCCGCTTCCGCCCCGGCTTCTCGCCCAATGCCCCTCCCGTGCCCCCCGCCCCCCCCCCCCCCCCCGCGTCTCCATCGTTACCTCCGCTCGTTTCTCGTCGGTGGCGCGCGGGCGCAACACCGCCACCGCCATCGCCACCGCCACCGCCGTCGCCCCCCCCCCCCCCCCATCGCCACGCCCGCCACCACCACCACCACCACCACTACCGACGCTAGCACCAACACCTCCAGCATCAACACCAGCAGCACCAACACCGCCCCCACCAACGCCCGCATCAGCACCCGCATCAGCACCACCACCACCACCACCACCACCACCACCACCACCAGCGCCAATGCCGCCACCACCGCGGCCGCCGCCACCGCTGCCTCCGCCACTATCCCCACCCGATGCGGAATAACCGCCGCTTCCGTCCGCCCCCCCTCTACCCCCCCTCCCCCTACCACCACCCCCACTCCCACCACCGGCACCAACCTCAGCGTCCATCGTGGCCGCGGCTGCTGCTGTTGCTGCTGCTGCTGCTGCTGCTGCTGGTGGTGGAGTTGGCAACGGCATCGGAAGCGTGTTTGACGAATGCAAAGCTGGCTGCTCCCCTCCTAACCGGCGCCTACGTCGCGTGCTGGCGACGAGGACGATGTCATCCCTGTCTACGCCCGCGGTAACGCCCGCGAGTCGACTGCTGGTGATCACCACTGTGTCTGGGCCCCTGAGGTGGACGCGGCGGGGAGAGACAGGGGGGGGGGGGGGGGGGGGGGGGGGGGGGGGGTACCCGTTTCTTGTCGGCTCCAAGTCATGTGACCATTGACCACGCATCCCTTTCGAGACTTGAGCACAGCTTCCTACTCCTAATGGAGAGACACCCCAAACATTTGGGCGCTCACTACGCTTTTCCCAAAATACATAAAGAGGGGCGAAACAGCGGGGACGGGGGCCTACTCATGTTGAATGCATATGACCGCAGACGTATCTATGACCACGGGCCCTCGCATCCCTACAATGCCGGGACGGAGCACGCCGGCTTTGCACCGACCAGGCAGACATTGCTTGCACCGGTGTGTCGGGGGGGGGCTCTTTCTTGTCAACAAATTAAAGCTACCGCAGGAGTCCCCGAATAAGGAGGCTTTTTTCAAGGCGGTATCCCCCAATAAGGCGGTAAAAATCACTCGGCACCACTGGAACCCGGCACATGGCGGTGACCGCCCTCCTCAATAAGGCAGTAGCAGGGGTCTGGCACACCACCGCCGCCTTATTGAGGAGACCCCGATTGCGAAGGTACCGTATAACACACGTGTGATAAGATAACACACCCCCCCGCCTTGTGGGAGGAATTTCCGAGCTGACTTTCTCGGCAACGAGGAAGAGTGCGAAAACGCCGAGGGATGTGTCTTTTATAACCCCTCTGCGGACTTCAGCGGGGCCGGGGGGGGGGGGGGGGGGGGTTCCGATCAAAATAAAGTGTCGATTAAAGCGCCGGCCACTGCGTGAGATATGAGGGGATGATACTGTATCACTTTGATGTCCGGGTTACAATGTAACAAGTCGCACGGCAGGGGGGGGCAAAGCGATCCTACCCGTGCTGCTGAGCGCTCACGGAGCTCGCAGACGCTTCAATGGTTGACAACACCAAAGTCACCAACCATGGTTTCTGGTCGCTGTTGAAGGGGGGTACGGAAATATCTCGACGAGATGTTTCTCGAAAGCCAAGTTTTTCGTTGTGTATGTGCATGCATACGCCCATTTTGGATAAAATCGGCTCGGAAATTCGTCCCAGGGGGTGTGTTATGTTATCGCCCGTGTGATACGGTACAACCGTTGCAAAAACAAGAGCACGTTAGGTCCAAGCAATTTCATATCATGGGATTGTTTGTCGCCCCCCCCCCCTACATTGCGCTTCGTGCTTGGTGCAAGCAATGTCTGCCTGGTCGGTGAAAACCCGACGCGCTCCGTCCTGGCATTGTAGGGATGCGAGGGTCTATGGTCATACGATTGCGGCCATGCATGAGATCGAGTACACCCCCCCCGCCGTCAGGAACATCCGACATGAATACAGGTACAAAGGCAAGGCTCAAGATATGATACGATACGTATCTACGGTAGCTGATATTAAGTCTTGTTTTCGTTAAACTAATTACCGTTACTTTGGAGCTCTCGGGACAAAAGCTTTTTGGTCGCAGGCGCCTTCCCTTTCCCCCCCCCCAGGTACTCGCCTCCATATTTATCGCGCAGAGGGTTCAATATTCCCACTGCTCGTCAATTTTCATCGAAGTTTATGTGTTGTGATATGATGTTGTATGATATGATATGATATGATATGATATGATATGATATGATATGATATGATATGATATGATATGATGTTATATGATATGATGTGATATGATATGATATGATATGATAAGACATGATATGGCATGATCATGGTGGCATGTT
Source organism: Macrocystis pyrifera (assembly GCA_031763025.1). NCBI lineage: Eukaryota > Phaeophyceae > Laminariales > Laminariaceae > Macrocystis > Macrocystis pyrifera. Next base: position 2,594,956 of record JASSKH010000008.1, on the reverse strand, counting down.
AGACGACACGACATGACACCACACGATACTACGATTACGATACGCTACGATGCGTTTACGATACTAGCAGGTATGTTTTACGGCATGCCATCAAAACAGTTCGGACTCGTGAAAACCTTTCGCTACGTATGCACCTCGTGTGCAGCACGGTGCAAGCCCGGACGGCGTCCTCCTGCGTCGTGATCGTCACTCCCGACAGCAGCTCCGCCTCGAACTGGTTCGGCGTTATCATCGAGGCAAGGGGCAAGACCTCCTCGCGATAAATGTCCACGTTCTCCGCCGGAACGTACAACCTCCCCTCGTCTCCCAGAACCTACATATCACGCGTACACGGTGGTACAACACCGCACAGCGCCCCAGAAAACAAATCGAAGGAGGGAGAACGAACGGATAACATGAAAAGGACGCGCGCTTCGATAGAGGGGTACGAAGCACTTGAACTTTCTGAGAATTTTCTGAGGATCCACACTTGAAGAGCGCTCCACCTCACCCAACACCCGACCTTAGAAGAAGAAAAATGCAAGCTAAGCCCGACACACAATCGTATTTGAAAAAAATAAAACAACATACACCTCAGCTGTGAGATCATTTTTTCTAGTTTTTCCCTCAAAACTCATCTGCTGCTGCAAGCTTGGTGTAGTGTGCTACACATCTCAACGAGCAACAGCGATGTAAAATACCCACGGATCAAAATATATTGGGTAGGTCGTCAGATGCAATGGTTGGGAAGCTCCTAAGTTAAAATGGGTTGATAAATATTTGTGCGCTCAAAAGCGCAAAACCCCAAAATGCAACCCCTACGTCCCTTAGCACGGCTCTTAAAGCGGCAGGTTGCATTGCAGGCTCTACATGACCTAGATAGTGAGATCTAGATCGTATCTATCTGTCTGTCGGTGATAAATACTTGGGCTTAAAAAGTGCAAAACCCTTAATAATATTGACAGTTGCAACCCCTACCTACCGCAGCACAGCTGTAAAAAACGGCAGGTTACGTCGTAGGATCTAGACGATCTTGATCGTGTCATACCACACCTATCTGTCTGTCGGTGAGAAATATTAGCGCTCAAAAGTGCAAACGCCCTAATTGCAACCCCTGCCTATCGAAGCACGGCTCAAATATGAACATGGCGTGTGGACGAGCGGGGTATGTATTGGTGGGTTGCATTCATCTCTGGGCCCACAACAACGACCACCGCAGCACCAGCACCACCAGCACAACCACACCACCTGGTGACGCTCTAGTTACGCCATACCCAAAAATGAAACAATCCATGCTTTGTGATATAATACACCGCCGCATCGCGTAGAAACTGATGTTAACAACACTCATGATGCCCCTTATAGGCTCGCCAATTAACGATGAAGACCGCCACCACCGCCACCACCACCACAACCACCACCAACACCACGATCACCTATTAATAGAACTCTAGTCTATACTCTAAAACACAAAAACCAGATCATACTCTAAAACACAAAAGCCATCGTCAAGCTTCACATTATACAACCCCAAAACCGCGTTGAAATGGCGCCGATAACGCTCACGACGGCGCGCACAACAAAGGCCGCAAATGAACGACCACCACGATCGCCACCACCACGATCACTGCAGTAATGGTCCCTCTACCTCTACAGTGCCGTTACTCAGCCAACAATACCGGCACTGTATATAGCGGCAACCGGCACTAATTACTCCGCACACACCCCACTGGTGAATCCCATCGGTGCCAAGTTACCCCACAGGCAATATAGCGGGCAACCAGCACTACTCCACCGACACTAGGTATGGAGGGACCGCTTCTGTGCCACCAAAAAAACGCCTGGAAACTGTGTCGATAGGACTCTCGACGGCATTCAGCCCCCACATAGTCGAAAACGAACGACGACCACCACAACCATCACCCCCACCACCACCACCACCACCTATAACTTTGGAAATGGTGTCGACGTCACTCACGACGGCAGTCAGCACTCACAGGGTCGCAAACGAACGACCACCACCACTACCACCTAAACAACCGGAAATTGAGACGCTATGTATGTCGGTGGCATCCACGACGAACGACGACGACGACTACCGCCACCACCACCAACACCACTACCGCCGAAAACATCGGAAATTATGTCGATGGTATTCACGACGGCTTTCAGCACTTACAGGGTCGCAAATGAAGAGCATGTCTGGATTGGCTTCCTTCAGCCGTCTGTGCACGTCGATCACCGCTCGCAAGAAGGACGGAGACCCAACGTAGCCCTGATCAACATCCGACGAGAGAAACCATTCGACGAGATAAACATTCGACGAGATCTTTCAACGAGAAAAAGCACTTGACGAGTGAGAGGTCAAACATTCGACGAGCTTAACATCTGACGAGATTAACATTCGACGAGCGAGAAGCAAAAAATAGGCGATTCGAAACAGTCGACGACGATAAAACATTCGACGAGATTATCATTCGACAAGATAGAACATTCGGTGAGACAAAGTTCGACGCGATAAAGCGTTCGACAAGATAACACATACCAGGCACGACGAAAAAAAAACATTCGACAAGACAGACAGCCGGCGATACAAAATGGCCGACGAGATGAATCGACATCCCACGACACGGACCAACAACCGACGAGGCGGAATAAAAAATCCGATGGGATCAATCTACACCCAACGAGATAAAACATCGGACGAAATCAATCGGTAAATGCCCAACACCAACCCGCCGAGGTTAACCTACACCCGACTTGGTAAAACATTACATTAGCACGAGATACAGTATCGGACGCTATCAATCAACAACCGACGACAGTAATCAACACCGAGCAAAAATTCAATCAACACCACACGAGACCAACCAAAATTCAACGAGGCTGAACATCATCCGACGAGATTAATCAACACCCGACCTCATAAAACACACAAGACAAAAAAAAGAGACACACATCACGTGCGACAAAAACCTCTGCAGGTGTCTTGTCGTACGTGCGAGCACAAAACATGCATATATATACCGTGAGCATGTGAGAGTAACCGCCGATGAGGTTGTTCGATTCCAGCCCCTGCAGCAGGCTGGAAAGCTCCGCGCCTTGAAGAACGGAGCCCTGAAACGAGGCATAACCTGTCAAATCACACATTTTACGTGCAAGCGGTAGGCGTTGTTGGCGTGTGTCAGTGCATCCGTCAACAAGTACGGTGCGATATCAGTCAGTCACTACGTGCGATGCGAAAAACATACAAAAATTACAGTTCTTCGTAATTAGGGCATGGGAACGCCGTGACGCCAATTACTACTACAAACCCTTTCGGGACTTCGGATGCGACAAAGGACAGAACAAACCAGGGCCCTTCAAGGGTCAGGACCCGACCCACGGGTTGGGTCAGGACTTTCTTCTTGAAAGCTCACGGGTCCGATCGGGTCGGGTCAGGGGTCCGGAGGGTTCCAAACTCTCACGGGTCGGGTCGGATCACCCTAACTCGATCCGGCCAGACCTGGCCAGCGAGGTTTTGACCCAACCCGTGAACGGACCAGAAAAAAATCGATCATTTGCGGCATCGGCCACGGGCATAAATAACTGCTGCCGGGTTGTTGGTGCTACCCCACGTCTGCATTTGTGTCAGCCCTCGTGGCACGCCCGCACACAACAAAACACTTTCTGTTAAAGTTAGGAATTGCTGATACTATTGTCTTCCCCCCCCCCCACTGACTCCCTCGAAAGCACGGGCGGGCGGGCGGGTGGGAAAAAGAACATTCCCGAATATCTCCCCACACTGTTGTTGGCTCGACAGCATGGCAAACCCTTGCTTGATGCCTGTTCGTCTGCTCAGCTCACGACAAAGGGTGTTCGTTTGGGTGCCGCTGAAACCACTGGTGTAGTTCACGTCATTTGCATACCTCACGTACGTACGTATGCCCTGCAAGGCCTACATTCCTTCCGATCTACTACTTCTTCAGTACATACAAAACATATTATCTTGCTTCGCGGCGCTCCCCACGAGAATATTCCGCTTTGTAATTTGCTTTCGAAGTGTGTACATGATTATTTGCACCCCGAGCTCGAATAGGGGGGGGGTCAAAGGAAACCCCGGGGCTACCATCACACAGCCCCGTCCCTGCATCCGTACACACGCAAATCAATTACCACTCCACCCGACGAAACTCCGCTTTGCTACATTCTATTAAACCTCCATTAAGGGTAAAGCAACAAAGATGCAAGGAGTTGCACAACACCGTCTGTGGTAGCCAGGGGGTAGACCACCTGGAGCACATCCCCGGGTTTCCTATGTGGATATGGATCTTGTGGCGGGTATGTAGGATACTGCTGTGTGCTGCTGGGAACATCACGAACAGCAGTCACTTTCTCCGGTCTTTCCAGCAGAGCTAACAAATTCACGTCTTTGTCCTTCATTTGTGTCGGCGAGGGTCATCATCTCACTCGGGGTGCTTCAGCGATGCTATCGCTGAGTTGAGCGCGGCCAGCATGATACCTCTCGTGCGAATATATAATAGAGATCGTTCACCCTAGGCGGATAGTGAGACCGCGCTTCTCAACGTGCCTTGCCATTGTAACTGTAGGCCCCATACGGGATATCCATAAATGTTGCACACCTCGGACGAATCACCTACAGATCATCGACAGATCATCTACAGATACTTCTCACTGCGAGGTCTAGCTGTTTCAGGGACGATATATTCCTGAACAGTATGATCTAACTCATGTTGCGGAGTGAGGGCCGTATAGCCTGCATGCTCTAGGGCGCGTTTCCTGGGTTGTATCTGTACTGTACAGATCCTGCCCAACGTATCATGACGGCAGCTTAGGATCTAGATACATCTGATCTGTAGATGATGTATCTGTGTGAGGTGTGAAACGTGGGAGCGTTGCAGTGACGTCATGATACTATTACGGGGGTCCCTAGTTAACGGGACCAAATTTTGTTAGTAAAAATAGTTAATTATATAGGTTTTTATGTACACCATAGGTCCTGTTAACTATGGACCCCCGTAATAATGGTCTACGGTATACCGCGGCATCGAATGCCAACACCGTCGGCTGCAAACTATTATTATTACGGGGGACCAAAGTAAATAGGACCTACGGTACACGCAAAAACCCATATATTTCCCCGTTTTTACTAACAATATTTGGTCCTATTTACTATGCCCCCCCGTAATAGCAGGTACCAATACCAGGTAACAGTTGGACTAAAAATACATCAAGGTCGCCCTGTTGGACATTCCATCGTACAACCAACACGCCTCCTCTGATGGTGTCGGTGTCTTCTTTGCCTCGGGATTGAGCGGGTGCGGCCGACGCCTATCAATATCAGATTTAGGTTCACCTCCAAAAGACTAAATATCCTTCAAGAGGTCATGTCTACAAAACCCGTAGCACGCGCGATCGAAGCACCCACCTTATGTGCGCAGCTTGCAAAATACCAGTTGCGACGAAATTCTCGATCTCCAATGCTAAAAAAGCAACAACAGTAAATACCGAAATCAGACCTTGTCAAAATAATTCTTTGGCATTTTTTTGGGGTCGGGCAAAGTCAGACACCAACAACGGCATGTGTCAAGAGAAACATACAGCAGACTCACGGGGGGGCAAAACTACGACATTGGTCGATTGACAGATGGAGACCCGCCATGATATCCTATCCAGCATTTATGAAATGCGAGTTTCTAATTTCGACGGCGCTGAAAAAACAGGGGCCCCTTTCGAGTTGTCTAAAGCATCCGACACATGAGACGTGTACGCCGTACACCAACGCACACAAGTTGACCACGGTTACAATTATCCTGCCGTGCGAGCTCGAAGCGACAGCTGTGCTACCCCTAGCTGTAACAGCAGCAGAGTAAGTGCATAACCCAGGCCGACTGACGTCTGTGGTTGGAAAAACTGCACCGAGTCATCCCGGGCGGAAATAACAAAGGGCATTGATTGGCATATTGGCACGTTGAGACCTCTATGCCCTCATACGCCAAGACATTGATTGACCAAATCGTTATGTTATCCTACGCAGCATTCAAGTTCTAAACTCTAACCCCGACTCCGAGTTACGAAAAGGAAGGCGCTCGTTGTAGTCAGGGGACACCCGGGATACATCCCCGAGTTTCCTATACATGTGGATACGGACCTTGTGGCGGGTATTTAGGATACCGCTGCTTGCCGTATTTCGAGTCACTCCAACTTATGTCTCGTATTTCTTCTTGAACTAATTAATGTCTGTCTTTCGTTTGTGTCTGTGCGGGTGACCGTCCTACTGAGGTAGGTGCTTCAGCGAAGGCGGCCCTGAGCTGAGCGTGGTCGTTCGTTTCCGTCCCATAATTAAGCAGAATTCGCGGCAGGGGACCGTCGACGCTCATCCGGTTCCGCCTAGTAACAACCCGGAGAAAAAAAAGCGTTCGAGAGAACACGCCTAGCCGTGCAGCAAAGAAAGGCAGAAATACCAGTAGTGCTCGATCCAGGCCGACTACGAGTGAGTACTGACTGACCTGTGTGGTTGGAAAACTGCACGGAGTTAACCGGGTCGACGTCGAAGCCGAGAAGCTGCAGGGTGAACACGGAGCACTTGTTGCCGACGTACCCTCTCACCACGTGAGACTGAACACTGAATAATCGAAAACAAAAAACAAGGGATTCATAGCAATTGTTAATTATTACCATACCGTAAGGATTCACAGCAATTGTTAATTATTACCATACCGTACGACAAGGTTCATCCCGTTCGGAGGCATTCGGACGTGGTGTCCGGGGACACAATGTAAAATCCGATGACGTTTTCGTGCAGCTGCAAAAAACGAAAGACCCATCAGCCGTCGAAATTTTGAAATTCGAAGTTCACACAGCATACCACTATGTCCCAAAATATAAGAGACTTTTTTATATTAACATTCAATACAAACGTGCCTTGAATTCCGAGACGGAGTGGTACCTGGTCTGGCCCAAGAAACCAAAGGCATGACCAGCGAAAGGGAAATCGGAACAACACAGCAGCGGTACGTATTTATTTGCAGTATCACCTGTGCCATTTCGACAATGAGCGGCATGATCTTCAACGTGGATCATTTCTTAATATTCCCACCAGAGAGAAGAAAAGCGAGGGAACTTTGTCAACACCAAAACATCGTACGACATATATGAAGCACTGCCCTGGAAAACCTTTGAAGGCATTTTTGACCTGATGAGACCGAATACTGAAGAAAAGACGAAATTAAGTGGCACTCTGGTGAATTGTGAGCCGAATTCAAAACGCCGTACGAACTATACGTATTGTTCTGGAAAGCCTACCACTCGTAGTAAGACATCGTACATATTGATTGCCCTGGAAAGCGTACGAACGGATTGCCTTGAAAATGAGGCAGCGCACTTCGTAAATTTGCAACAGGACAAAGAAGAAGCAGGACGGCCAGTGTGTCTTCGTACGCTTTCCAGGGTAGAAGTAACTAAACTGCTGTTTCATGTGAAGACAACACACACAGAAACGGTGTTCGTATGTTCGTATACTGTTGTATATGAGGGGCAGATTTTCAGGGTTAGGGGTATAAGTCGACCTTCGTCTGTTCAGTCCTGTGTGCTTTCATTGGATTACCTCATTCCGTTATGTAACGCTCCCTTTTAGGCTATTCTACAATACAAACTCCATGCATCTGCTCAGAGGTGATATCGGATATCGGGTTTCAGTATCTTGGAATGTGAGACTGGGCTTCAGTAGTATTCGGAGGCGGTACATAGCCGGGGATGTAAAAAACACATTTGCACCGGATCAATCGGTACTTTGTTTTCGCTCTCACTATTAATACTACGGGGGACCATAGTAAATAGGACCTATAGTACACACAAAAATCTATATGTTTCCCTATTTTTACTGACAATATTTGGTCCTATTTACTATGGTCGCCCGTATAATAATAGTGCAACGCACTCCTCGTTGTACCTGGTCATCATTATGGTAACCAAGGTACACGTATGTGACCGGTCAGCCTACTAAAACCAGCACACTGGGGAAAAGCACGCCAAAATGCATATAATCGACGCTGCACTACAGCAGCAGTCGTACGTACGTACGTACATAAACACCAATAGAGTACGGCAGTTGTTATTAATTGTTAATTATTTGTCAAAACCGAAACAGAAAAAAACAAGCCACAGCAGCAGATGCAGCAGTGCCACAATGCACAAAATGAGAATCGAATAGAGTGCTGCAATGCGAAAATACAGATACCTGGTAGAAAATAGTAATAGTAGACAAAGGGTCGTACACTTGCTGTACGAGTATTAGGTACCCAGAAAGGAGCATACTGCTCTACAGCAGCATCGGACCCGAGGAGAGGGATTGTTGTTTTCGATGTGGTCTTGTGTTTTGTCGTCTTGCCGTCTCCACACTTGTTCCATGCTTCGTGCACACACATGATCAACATTTGGCACATTGAACCGTCCTTTCTGTTCGTACATATATACCAGGTATAAACTTGTCTGTTGTTGAACGATTTTACGATTCTTCCAATCCACAAGTAAAGAGATTCAAGTTCAGTGCTCACTCTCAACGCACTACTCAGGTATTGTACGAAAATATAAGAACCTCTTTGTAACTTAATTCAATATGTAAATGCTCTTTACATTACCGGACAGAATTGTACGAAACAGAGAACATATCGTATCGTATAGGCATAACAGGTACAGCAGACAATTAAGAAAAAAATGAGATGATGATGCAGGGTCAAGCTAAAAAGAAGAGAGCAATTGATGCAGCCAGGATCAACCCGCGATCATCACAGGATGAACTCATGGCACGCGAATGGTGTTCTACGTGCGTATCACGCAAGTACATGGGATATGCAGTTAGAACAGAACAGCAGCAGCAAGGTACGTTGTACCACGCGAGAGCTCTTTGATGCTGTCATGGTTATTTTAGGTACGTCGCCATGCAAAAAGGGATGACTGCTCATAGAGCAGCTCCGAAGATACTGATGAACAGGCGTCGACAACAGAGCTCGAGCGAGCATCGCGAGAAAACACAGAGTCCGGACAAAGACACAGGCACCCACCTCAACACCCTCCCTCCATCGGCCATGCTTCCCTCCACGAGGCCGTCACGGAAAGCACACACTGCCAACGGAGCTGCCAGAGACACACTTAGACGGTATGGATTTTGGAGCGTCCCCGGAGGATAAACATGCCAACTTCAAATACCTGGTATGTTTTCTAAAAGCTCACGCATTTCTTGTTCAGAGTCACACAGAAGCAGCAGCACAGCAGCAGCAGTAGCAGTTGCTTCGGCGTACTCTCTGGAACTAAGGAACGTCCAGCCAGCTATTACAATGAAGGTCGTCGCTGCTTGCGTGGCCGCTGTGGCGGCACTGGACTGCGCTTCGGCTTTTATGGCGCCTATGGCATCGTCGACCTTTGCCACTCGCTCCGCGCTGCAGGGCCGCTCGAGCGGTGCCTCAAGAGCTCGCGCTCCTGGGTTGCGGATGTCGGCCGTGTCGACCGACGCACAGGTGAGATGACCCTCTCTACGAGGTTTCCAGCGGGACAGGTTCGCCGGCAGCAGCAGCGGCCACCTCCCTCCAGCTAGCTCTGGAGATTTGAACGGGATAAACCAGGGAATGTTTTATTGCTTGTACAGCGTAGCAGAACGTGTCGAGTCAGCGTTTTCTCTTTTCTGTCTCTCGCCAACCGTTTATCTTTTTGGCTTTGTGCGTGCATGTAGTTTGCTTGGCTTGGCTTGGCTTTGCTTTTGGTCTGCTGCTGTTCCTCGTCTCTACTGCTGTGCTAGCCGTGTGCGTGCATAACACAGCAGTCATGCCGATAAACCCACCGCTTGCAACTATCTATATACAGGCTGCTTTGCCAGCTGGAATATATGTTCAGCGTGCTGATGATGTATGTTAGAGGATTCGGGATTTGGACGAGAATCTATCAGTTGGCCAGGAGCGGCTCATTTTTTCTCGCCAACATCAATCGTCACAGCAGTTAGTCAGCATCAGTACCAGTACGAATGTACACACACACGCAAGTAGCAGCAGCAATACAGCGCATTTGGCCGACATATCAGACGTAGCAGTCTAATGTATGTAGCACTAGAGGACAGCAGTCGCATGACGCTTGGCGACACTCCTTCATGTCGAGCATCCCAGCCGAGTCCCACCATGTTTGTCATGTGGTTGTCCATCTCACCCAATTTTGAGGCTGGTTCTACGTTTCCTACCTTCTCATGGATGATCACGGTAGCAGTCACCATTTGGACACTCTGGCCTCTCAGCCAAGAGATCATGTGTTTAGAATTTTATCACAATAATTGTAAAATTCAGTAAAAATGGAATACAGACGAGGCGTATTACGCAGCTTGCAAAGTTGAGTATCAACTATTTAATCAGTCGAACTCACAGCTGACGTATTTCAAAATTTATAAAATTTCCTTTATAAAATTTCCTTGGTGCATGTAACTTTTGGGGTATTTTTTATCCATAAAAAGGTATATATTTTGTTTTGTTTAGCCACTTAACGGTATAGGGGTAAATCCGCCACGGGGAAGCGCTTTGTATCGGCAGCGCTAATTTGCTAAGCACCAACTGCTATGCTGTGGTCTGGCCACCAGGCTGCCAATCCGTCGTTTTAAAGTAAAATAGAGCCCACTCAATCGCTCAATCATCCATAAATCAATGTGTTGTCTTCACATTAAATCGTCCTTTCCACCCACCTTCATCAGTACACGCAGTGTCCGTCCTGATTTCTTGTCCTAGAGAGATAATGATTCTGTGGTCACAGACTGTTGTGAGACGGAGGAAGACCAAGAACAAAAAATAATCGTGTCCAGCAAGTCAAATGCCAGCGTACCGGGTACGAGAAAACAACGCAGGCAAGACCTGAAATAAGAAATCAAAGACAACGAAATAAAAAAACTGAAATGAAACAGAAATGACGCAAGGAGATCATAAAGGCTGCTTCGTATTAATATTAATATTATTAAAAAGGGTAATGCTATATATTTGCGACACCGATGTCGTAATTTCTTATTTGCGACACCGTGTCGCAAATAAGCGGCTTACTTGCGACACCGCGCCACGTTCGCGGCACATACCTCAGATTGGCTCCGTACCGCCAGGGGTGTGTTGGCATGGTGCAGGGCAATCATTGAAGCCATCGCATGGCCGAAACGGGCCTGGACTCGAGGAGATATCCGGCATCCTGGTGGACTCGCAAAACGTTCAGATCGGTGTCGCAAATAAGGCTTATTTGTGACACCGCGACGTGGTTGCCGCACACGCTTCGGATCTGCGACGCACTACCATTACAGTTTCCGCATGGTGTAGGGCTACCATTGAAGCTATCGTGTAGCCCAAACGGACCAGTACTCGAGGAGATATGAGGTATCCTGGTACACCCGCAGAATAAGCTGGCTTGTGTCGCAAATAAGCCTTATGCGTGTCGCAAATACCGTATTTGCGACACCGCGACGTGGTTGCCGCACACGCCCCGAATCAGCGACGTACCACCAGTAGAGTCTCAGCATGATGCAGGGCTACCATTGAAGCCATCGTGTAACCAAAACGGGACGGTACTCGAGGAGATATGAGGTATCCTGGTACAACCTTTAGGCTTGTGTCGCGAATAAGCCTTATTTGCGACACGCGTGTCGTAAATACCGTATTTGCGACACCACGCCGTGGTTGCCGCACACGCTCCGGATCGGCGCCGCAATACCACTATAACATCTGCATGGTGTAGAGCTACCATTGAAGCCATGGTGTAGCCGAAACGGACGAGTACTCGAGGATATATGGGGTATCCTATTAATAGTACACGGTCAGAACATTGAACGTGGCTCTTCTACGTACTGCTGTGCTACAGAGTAGACACAAAAATACGATAGGCTAGGAGCGCCAAAACTATACGTGTCCCACCAGACTGCCTCGCCGACCAGGGCATCCAAATCAATCGGGTATTGACTGCGTAGCCGGACGAGGAGACTCCGCATGATTTGAGTGGGGCAGGTCAGTGCGCACAATCTGCTGGATGGAGTTGCGGGATGTTGTTGGTGAGTCTTCCATAATGCTTGGGGTTCCCTCCGCAAACATTCCGCCTAAACTTATGGAAACCCCCAACGAGCGCCCTGTGTACAGCAGCACGGCGGGAGCTCTACACGATACTGCAGGGCATCGAAGGACACCTTCCAAGCAGCCTACGAACCCCACGACCTTCTACACGCGTTACACGTACCGATTTCTTCGTCACCATGAACAAGACGGCTAACCCCTCTGCCGCTTACGTTGAACTCATGCAATCCGCTGTGGATTCCTGTTGTATGTTTCACCACCGTTGAAGATAAACGTCGAGAATAGTTCTGTTTAAACCAACTTTCGACTGTCTTGTGTACCCCGGCCCTCATGTGTCGATCTGCTGTTTCAGTGCGCGAAATGGTACTGGCCGAAATCAATTGGAAATCGAACCAGCTGCAAGTATTATCGTCTCGTCGACCCTGGTGGCATCCTGGGGAGTCTCTGGCCAGTAGTCAATCGCGAGGGAAATAATGGAAAACGCGCGCGGTTCACGCAGCTTGCAAAGTTGAGTATCGACCGATCTGCCGATCGGTTGAACTCACAGCTGACGCGCTTTCTTAGTTCTGTTTTTTTATAAAAAATCACATATAGAATACGCGCGCTCGGTTTATCACAATGCTTGTAAAATTCGGTAAAAATGGAATATGTACGAGACGTATTACGCAGCTTGCAAAGTTGAGTATCAACTATTTAATCAGTCGAACTCACAGCTGACGTTTTTTTAAAATATATAAAAAAAAAAACAAAAAAAACTGCAGTACGTGCTACGCATGTGCCCTCAGTTGGACCATTAATAGTATTCGTATGTCGATACTACAGCAGTAGTGCGCATACTGTGGACTGCTGTTGGTGCAACAAGCAGGATAATATGTCGGACAGAACGCGTACAGCGAACATGACGCATAACTACTGTAGGCAAGCTGTAGCGCGGCCGCCCTCTGTGCACGTGTGGGGTGTGCTCGTTGCCTTAGCTATTCCGACAAGAACTACTGCCGTGCACAGCGTTTCGAAAGTTTGTTCAGTCCTGTGCGCCAGAACTATCGGCGTTGGTTAAACGCCTGAGCGATAGGCGCTTCTACACGGGTGTTCAAGGGACCGGATTGGTGGGTGATGATGGTTGCACGGAACAAACGCCGATTTTACTGCGGTATCATGATACTGCTGTAGATAACATACACCCACCTATTTCGCTAGCATCCACATACTAGTCTAGTACCACAAAAACGTATACAGAGCGCAGCATGCACAACGTTACTTCTGTGCCCTTTCTTTGCGCCCATGTTCATTGACGCGTAAACAGAGCGCCCGACGCTTCGAACGATGCCAGCGCTCTCAATTATAGTACGTTCGACTTAGAACACGGCGCGGCAATAACCAAGTTAAGTTCAAATCCATCGATGCACGATGACGCGTGCGGCTAAGATCGATGTACTCGTGGAAACATGCTGTACCGGGGTAGTGTTGAGATCATGCAGGCGGGGTAGTCCGAGCTCATGCTATTAATAAATTAATAAGACACCGTGGTAGTCCTGGTCTAAACGGGGCGCGCTCGCCGAACGTCGCGCGATGTCATCAAATGCGGCTTTACGTCACCGGTCTGAATATTCTACCAGTGCACCAGTATCACCAGGATACAACATACAGCAGTATCTCCTCGAGTACTGGCCCGTTCTGGATACACGAGTGTCGCAAAAAAGCCTTACTTGCGACACAAGCCAGACGATTCCGCGGGTAATCCAGGATACCCCATATCTCCTCGAGTACTGGCCCGTTTAGGCTACACGATGGCTTCAATGGTAGTAGCACTACACCGTGCTGAGACTCTACTGGGAGTGTGTGGCCGATCCGGGGCTTGTGCGGCAACCACGGCGCGGTGTCGCAAAAACGGTATTTGCGACACGCGTGTCGCTAATAAGCACAAGCCAGCAGATTCTGCGAGTGTACCAGGATACCCGATATTTCCTCGAGTACTGGTCCGTTTTGGCTACACGATGGCTTCAATGGTAGCCCTACACCATGCGGAGACTCTAATGGTAGTGCGTCGCAGATCCGAAGCGTGTGCGGCAGCCACGGCGCGGTGTCGCAAATACGGTGTTTGCTCCTCGAGTCCTGGCCCGTTTCGGCCATGCGATGGCTTCAATGATGGCCCTGCACCATGCCAACACATCCCTGGCGGTGCGGAGCCAATCTGAGGCATGTGCCGCGAACGTGGCGCGGTGTCGCAAATATGCCGCTTATTTGCGACACGGTGTCGCAAATAAGAAATTACGACACTGGTGTCGCAAATAGCATTACCCTATAAATAATGGACGGAAAACATAGATACTCAGGGAAGGACAGATGATATATATATATATCTGCTGCACGGACGAAGCAACACGAAGGAGGGGAAGATACCGGCATACGGACGGCGGGGAGGGGAAGAACACTAAGGGAGAGACGAGGCAAAAAGCAGGAAGGAGAAGGGGGAAAACGAGAACATCGTACTCCAGGCGGTGATCGCAACATGCATGGGTGTCCGTCTGGCCTAGAATCGATTCGGGAACCCAGCCACACCCTTTCTTTGCCGTCTGCTTCCATACCATAAATCAATCGATCCTCCAATCAGCCCACGAATCCGAGGTTCTCTTTGTCTCTTCCCATGGGTACATTTATTTTGCCTCCCCTTCTTTTTTTTTTGCCTTTCTTTCTCTCCTTCTCTTTTGTTTTTAATTTTAACCCTTTTCGTGCTCTTTTCCCGTCTCTTCTTTTTTTCGGTTGTACATAATATAGTACCATGGATACGATCACGGTGCTATTTGGTTGCAAGTGATACCATATTATTTACCACAGCTCGTTGGTACCGTTTCCCCTCACGTACGTACTGGTACTGCCGTGCGCACTATTTCGAACTTGTTTGCTTTCTCCGATCGCGATGCATGCACGCTTGCTAGGTACGTACATACCGCCTTTTTTGTGACCACAGGCAGGATTTCAGGGAAGTGAGCTTTGCTAATGTGAGAGCATCCTCATCATGCGTCAACACTTACTAAAATGCTGTAAACCAGGTTGCGACTTTGCGCGAGTGCAAGAAGGAGCTGGAAGGCATGATCGACAAGACCAACTCACACCCGATCCTTATCCGCCTAGCTTGGCACGATGCCGGTGAGCCCCAGATACGAATACCGCACTGCTGCTGTAGCACGCAAGATAATTAGACGCCCACCCCCTGGGAAGAATTTCGTGCCCGGTTTCCTCCAAAACATGCCTTGAAGGGGGGCTTTCGCCAACGAAAATGGTGGCCTTGGAAATATTTCGTGGAGAAGGTTGCATCTCAAGGCGCGTCGCTTGTCGTACTCGGTACGCCCTCCCCGTTGTCCACAAACCCACCTATGAAAATCGCCCCGAGGGAGGGGGTGTGTCATCTTATCACCCTAGCGTGATGGTGTCGTACGGTATCCGTACAGCAGTAGTAGTAGTGGCCCTTCTATGGTGCCGGCTTACCCGTTTAAACCCATTTAGTTAGGATTGCAGTCCCATTCTGGGGACACACTACTATAGTACGGAGGGCCATAGTAAATAGGACCTACGGTACACACAAAAACCTATATATTTCCTTTTTTTTACGAACAAGATTTTGGTCCTAATTACTGTGGGGTTCCGTAATACTCTAATTCTAAGTATTACGGGGGGTCCATAGTTAATGGGACCAAATTTTGTTGGTAAAAATAGGTCAATATAATTCTAAGTATTACGGGGGTCCATAGTTAATGGGACCAAATTTTGTTAGTAAAAATAGGTAAATATGTAGGTTTTTTATGCATACCATAGGTCCTATTAACTATGGACCCCCGTAATAGCTATATAGTTTGTCCCCGAAACGGCGCAGCGGTTTGCCCTGAAGGGGTTGAAGGTGCCCGTCAAATTGCTTGCCAGACATGGGATCAACCAGCTTGGCTGTGTGCGGAATAGTGCCCATGTTTTTATGCTTGCCTTCCGACAGTATAGCGTAGATGCCGTTCCGATACAAGCCGAATATCCTTCCGTAAATCAGTAGTATCCCTCATACGCTTCTCTGCCACAGCCGTTTTACAATTTCCATTCCCCACATCATTTCATTTTAGCCTCCGGTATATTTATAGTATATCTTGTTCCTCATCAACATTCCATCCCCAGGTTATTGGCCGCATTCCTCCGGCTTCTACCTCCCTTTCCCTAGCGCCCTGGCGGCCCCTCAGGGCTAGTTTATACCTATGCACTCGGCGCGAAATCGCGACGTGGGTGGTCACCGAGCCTCTGTTGTTGTTGGCTAGCGCGTACCGGCACTATTGCGTGTATAGAGGGGCCCCTATGTTAGGGGTGGAAAGGAAGGTGTGATCTTTTTTGCCGTTACGCCGATTTTTATGTCACCAACAAAAGTTCAAATAAAAAAAAAAAATTCTCGACCATTCCGAAACTAAACGAATCACAAGCAGAGAAGTGTCCTCGTCATGAACGACTCAAAGCTCAGCTCCCTTGCTTCTCGTATATACGTACCGGGGAGTGAGGTTGGAACAGCTTCGTTAGACCTGTCTGTACTCTGTGCTCGTGATCCTGCTTGCACCTTCAACATTAACTAACTCCCGGGTAAGCACTCACCCCCCACGACACATCCCACAGCCCACGATAAGTAACGCATCCCGAGCCCGCTCGCCTCGCGAAATTCAAGCTCTAATAGCGATCGATGACTAGCGCACACGCCACGGTAGAAGCCGCTCTAGGCGGATGAAACCAACAGCAGCAGCAGCAACAGCAGCAGCAGCAGCAGCAGCAGCAGCAGCGGCAGCATGACCTGCCGCAGCCCGTGCCGGGCGACGATCCCGCCCACGCTGCTTGGTCGGCTGCAGCAGTAGCCGTGGCTTCTGCTACTCACGTTTGCAGAACTATGATCACATGATGGTATCTGGCTTTTTATCTCCGATACAGCAGTGCCGTAATCGGAGAATATTTAACCTGTACAATCTGATGTTGAATGCCAGTAGAAAATATGCACAGTACGAAGGCTATATTACTAGCGTTATTCGGTATTCAGCTACTCTCTTGAGAACCGCAACCGCAGCCGCAGCTCATGCTCGGCGACCACCAACCAACCAGCCGCTGCAGCAGTAGCCATCATGGCTGTTGCTCGATAGTCAACCTCTTGACATGCTCTAATAAAATTCAATCGTACACCTGTAGATTACTGTAGTACTACTCCGTAAATACAAGGACGGTCTGGATATAATACATATATATGAAATCTATCCTTACATTGAGCCACACAGTGGTGAGGGTGTACTAAAAATGAACCGCTGGGGGAACCTGAGAAAACGAAAACTTGCTTGTACCGAGGTGATTACTAGTACGGGAGACCATAGCAAATAGGACCAAATATTGTTAGTAAAAATAGGGAAATATATAGGTTTTTGTGTGTAACGTGGGTCCTATTTACTATGGTCCTCCGTAATGATAGTTTTTAAGTTCCCCGGTGGCTTGGTACCGTAGGTGATCCGCGTGCCAATGAAAATCAAATTCGCGGGTTCGAGTCTCACCGAGTGCATACAAGTACTCGCAGGGACTTTTTTCTTGTATGAAAATTGAATAGCGGAAAGTGAATGAGCGTGAGTCAGCAACACTCGATGAATATCGGCGAGCAGTGGGAATGCTGACCCCTACCAGGTATGCGCGATAAAAATGAAAGCACGAAGCGGGGGGGAGAAGGGACGACACCTGTGTCCGCGGCTTGTCCAGAAGGTCGCTGAGGGTAAAACCTCCAACGAGTTAAGCTGTAAAGTAGAAGATAAGTGGCCTAAATCGGGTATTATACATACCCGGTGCCTTCGTGGCCTAAATCGGGTACCTTCCTTTCTATTTCGGTGACCGCAACGGCCCCAGGACGCCATCTCATTGGCCAACGCCGGCTACCACCCGACTTCGGCCACGTTTGCGCCGGGTACACCCGACTTTGGCTACTTACCCCCCAAGAGGTACCCTATTATTGTATCCGCCTACCCGAAAATGGCCGGACTATTCGACCACAACGACCGAGCACGACCTCAGGGTTCATGCCCGCCTCTGGTACCGACCAAGAAGGGCAAGAACCATCTGCTCGATGTCCAAGTTTAGGCTGATTCGCTCTCTCGACTGCTGTACCAACCACACACAAACCACCGCTCTCTCCCTCTCCTTTCCCTCTCCCGGATAAAAGTCAGCGCATCCCTCTCTCTCGCCTTCTATCAAACCAAAAACCATCTCAGGACGATAGTAGTGTGTGTAGTGACGGATGATGGGCGACGCTACCAACTCCGTGGCGGAGATGCGTTATCCAGACACAAAAGTCCTTGCGAGCGGGTGTGGGCCAGTTCTTCGCTGACAGTGAACCGCTCGTTCGTTGCCAGCTAAAACAGCGGCGGAAAAAATACGAAAAAAATACTTGTGCTCAGGGAAGGAGGGAGGCTGCCTCGCTGAAGTAAGAGCTCTCAAGATCTCGACAGGAGAGTGGAGCTTGGGCGAGGCTGTGAGTTCCCACACAAACTGCTCAGGCAGGAAGACGCCGGGTAGGTCGGTCGTCTGCTCTTCAGCACGTTGCTACCCAAGCGGTGAAAGACGCTCCGGATACTTTGAGTATTGGTATCAAGCGCAAGATGGAGAGAGAGAGAGAGAGACTCAGGGTTGAAGAGTGAACCACCGGACGTCCACCTGGATGAATCTTCATGCGGGTGGACTTCCGTGGGAAGACCTTTAACCCTAAATCTCGTACCATCTGGCGTTTCATACCGATACTCCAAAGCATCCTGATTGTCTTTCACCGCTTGGGCGGCAAATGTGTTGAACACGCAGACGACCGACCAATCCGGCGTCTTCCCGCCTGAGCAGTTTGTGTGGGAACTCCCAGTCTTGCCCAAAGCTCCACTCTCCTGTAGAGATCTTGAGAGCTCTTGCTTCAGCGAGGCAGCCTCCCTCCTTTTGCCTGAGCAGAAGCTTTTTTGTTGTTGTAGTTTTCCGCCGCTGTTTTTGCTGGCAACGAACGAGCGGTCACTGTCGGCGACGAATTGGCTCACGCCCGCTCGCAAGCACTTTTGTGTCTGGAGAACTCTTCAGAAAATCAATCACGCTTATCCCCGTCACTGCGCATGAACATTGTGAGGATTTTTTGTTTGTATAGAGAATTATTAGTATATACTGATGTTTCTTAGCCCCCTTGCTTTTTTTTTGCAGCTAGGTGTGGGGACTGGCTTCCCTTGCGAAAGTTCGACCGTGAAGCACTCACTCCGGCCTTTTAGGGGTAGAAGGCTAGAGTCATGCGTTTTGTTTTGTACCGGTGGTTGATGTCTTTGGTTCACTGCGTTTCTTCTTGTCTTTCGCTCTGCGAGTATCTCTTTCTTTACTGGTTTCTTGTCTCTGCGCCTGTTATTTTTTTTTGCACTTGCCTGTATGGCAAAAAATATAGAGTACATTTCGATATTTTGTTACCATCTAAACGTACATTATATTTACGACCAGACTGGTATGCATTGTGAATTCCACGGGTGGGCATATGTAGTAAGAATCGGAACCCACGAGAGACCCTTAAGGGCATGTATCCCGCTATATTTACACAGCATACTCGGTTCTGATTATTGCTTTCCCCTCCGTAAGAGACAGTAGCTGTGGAATAATACGGAACGATTCGTTTTGCGGTTCTCGAAATGATTTTTCTTGCAGGCGGCGGGGGGGGGGGGGGGCAAAAGTTTGTTGACGTTTTGCGTACCCGCTGGGTTTTTTGGCTCATTTTCTCTCTTTCTCTCTCTCACTCTCTCTCTCTCGCCCGGGTGTCTTCGTACCGCTCCAGGAACGTTCAACAAGGACAGCACGCTGGGGTGGCCGAGGTGAGACAGAAGGCCTTGTTCGACGATCTTATAGATAAGAACAGTATCATGATCTTGCAGTAGATCTTCTGTATAGATCGCATCTTTGCCGTTATGAGATTCTGTGCAAGAACCTATTCTAGCATACCATTGTGTATCCAGATCAGATTCATCCCGCACACGGAGAATCACGTGCGCAGGAGATGTGTGTGACATGCAGGGTTCACCCGGCCAAACGGGAGCTGCTGTAGATTGTGTCGATCATAGAAGTTAGGGGTCTATCCGCCCCGAAAGATCTAGATCATCCGATATGATATGATATGGTCTGATATGGTCTGATATGGTCTGATATGATCTGATATGATCTGATATGATCTGATACGATCCGACATGATCTGATCTGTCGGGTGTGTGAAACGTTCCGATCGCTTTGACACAGAGACCCCCTTAACCCTTTTTTAGAACTGCAGTCCCGTTTGGAGGACAGACTTGAAACCTGAGTGGTTCGTCTCCGAAACGGAACTGCAGTCCTAGAAGGGTTAAACACAACCGGACGAAAAAAACGCTCATGACACCTGTGTTACTTACAGGCATGTACGGGTTCATCCGTTCAGACGAGGTGGCGCCGACGGCTCTGTGTACGATTCGAGCCCCGAGATCGACCATGGGCGCCACCGCAAGCTTAACGTATCCGCCTTCCAACCCTCCAACTCCCCAAAATCCGTCTGATACTATACGATATGACATATTTCCCGATATACGATAGTATCTGATGATATCATTTGATCCTACATGAAACGATGTGGTATCTGATACGATACGATCGGATTGGCTCGTTCGTCCAGGCAAGGTGGCGCTAACGGCTCTATCCGATTCGAGCCCGAGATCAACCACGGCGCGAACGCAGGCCTGTCGATCGCCCTCAACCTCCTCAAGCCCATCAAGAGGAAGTTCCCCGACGTCGGGTGGGCGGACCTCATGCAGATGGCCTCGGCCACCGCGGTCGAAGTGGCGGGTGAGCGTTGTTTTGTAGTGATGATGAGGCGTTGCTGTTGCAGTGATAATGATGCGTTTGTTTTGCGGTGATCTTGTGGCGCTGTCTTGAGTTGTTGTTCGTAGTGATAATGTGGTGCTGTTGTTGCGGTTGGAAAATGAGCCGTTGACGATGTGAGAACATCATTTATCGTCATCCACCATGCCGGACTGTTGTTGTTGGTGTTGGTGTGGTCGTAAATGTTGTTGCTGGTGGGAGTGGTGGTGGTGGTGTGTGTTGGTGGTGTTGCTGTTGTCGTGTACGTTGCTGCAAGTGGTGGTGGCGGTGTGCGTAACGACGAGATTTTCGTTTATTGTTGAGGTCGAAGGCGTTGTTGGCGTTGTCCGTGACGCTTATTGTCCTGTCGAAAAAGCGCCTACAGCAGCAGTAGATACAACACACCTTCCAGTGAGTGTACGAACGCCTCTCGCCCCTATTATCTCTTTCTTCTTCTTTTTTTGTCGCCAGGTGGACCCGTGATCGACATGAAGTACGGCAGGAAGGACGCCGTAGCCCCCGAGGACTGCGTGGACGAGGGAAACCTCCCCGCGGGAAACATGCCTTTCCCTGACGCTGATAACGCCCAGGTAAAGCCATCTTGAGACGATGCGCCACATTTGGCAACGAGCTTCGTACAGGATATATATATATATATATACGCAACGCCGGCCATGTGCACGGACGGACGTACGTGAGTAGACTGCCAGGCATGCCATGTGCCATGACTATTACGGGGGTCCATAGTTAATAGGACCTATGGTATACATAAAAAACCTATATATTTGCCTATTTTTGCTAACAATATTCGGTCCTGTTTACTATTAATATGGTCCCCCCGTAATAGCCTCGACACTCTGGTGGAATCAGTCGCTGGTAGAATCAGTCGCCACCAGGATGCTCCACTAGATGTTGCCGAAGCCACCTTTTCCGCTGATGTGCACCCCCTTGGTTTGGAGAAACTCGGCGCGGAAATTCGTTCCAGGGTGTGTGTTATCATATCGCCCGTGTGTTATCTTATCATCGCCCGTGTGTTATGTTACCACCCGTGTGGTATCTTATCACCGGTGTGATATATAATCGCCCTTGTGCTATCTTTTTTCCCGTGTGTTTTTTTTATCACCCGTGTGTTCTATTATCATCCGTGATGATATCTTATCACCCGTGTGATATATCATCACCCGTGTTGTTATCTCATCACCCGTGTGTGTCTTATCACCCGTGCGATGTAATATCACCCATGCGGTATCTTATTACCCGTGTGATACAGTATTACCCGTGTGTTATACTGTATATTGCCGGGTATGTACATGCGCAGCTTGCCAAGACGAGATTCAACGAAGCTCTCGATGTTCGCGCCCTGAGCTGGTAGTAGGTGGGTGCCTTTCGTACTTTTCATTTTGAAAAATGAGAAGGTCCGCTCCGCTCTTGTCTCTTTCTCTCTGAATTCTTGTGATATATTTTTCAGTCATTGTTTCGTATATCGCTATATATCTATACACGTAGCGAAATCGCAACAACGCTCCCGAACGTTCCTTGCGAGAGCATTTTCCTTGAGTCGCCACCATCCATCACCGACCTCTGGTGCGTGCTGTTTCGCCGTGAATATTATGTTTTGTGTCTTTTTTAATCGCAGGACCACCTGAGGAACGTGTTCTACCGAATGGGCTTCGGAGATGAGGGGATCGTTGCGCTCTCGGGGGCTCACACGCTGGGGCGTGCCTTCAAGGTAAGCCACCGGTGTCCGAGTGCCACCTACCTCGATCTGTCAACTCCGCCTGTTTTCTTACGACGTTTTTTTTGCCGCACACTACGAGTATCAATGGTGCACTTATTGCCCTATCAAAAAGGCATGCCATGAAAAAAAAAACTAGCCCCAACAGGATGTCAGCCTGAGGTTTCAGGGATGGTAAGAGTAAGAAGTGGGGGATTTTCCGTACTGAATTTAGTGCCTTCAAGGTTAGCCACCGTGTCCGAGTGCCACCCCCTCCAGTCTGTCAACGCCGCGAGTTTTTTTTTTTTTTTTTTTTTCCACCTGTTGGTGTCGGGGGTGTTGTTTTTGGTGTTGGTATATTACGGGGGACCATAGTAAATAGGACCAAATATTTTTAGTAACAAAAGTAAATATATAGGTTTTCGTGTATACCATAGGTCCTATTAACTATGGACCCCCGTAGTAGTGTTCTTGGTGGCGTTGTTGTGGTTGATATCGTTGTTGCTATCGATATCGTTGTTCATGGTTTTGATGTCGATACTGTCATCTTTTGTGGGTTTGATATTTGATAGTGGATCCATCACTACCGAAAAAGTTGTGGATATTCGAGCCCGTTTTCGTTTTTGATCCCGATATTGTTGCTGTTGCTTGTGATAGTTATTGGTGCCGATACAGTAGTTGCGTCGATATGATGTTGCAGGACCAATGCGGCCAGAGGGTGCGGAGTCGACGAAGTTCACGTCGGGTGACTCTATTAGTGCTGATATTGACGGACGGTATCGCTAGTTGATATTGATGTGTGTGTTGTTGTTTCTGCCGATATTTTTCGTCGCTGATATTGACACTGCTGTTGTTGCAGGACCGCAGCGGTGGGGGTGCGGAGTCGATGAGGTTCACGTCCGGTGACCACTTGATGTTGCTATCGATATTTGTTGATACAGTAGTTGAAATATTGATATATCGACAGCGTTGTTGACATTTACAATATTGATCTATCGACATTGTTGTTGAAATGTTGGTTGTACTGTTCTTGTTGATATTTACAATATTGGTATTGTTACTGATATTGACAATATCGGTATTGTTGCTGATGTTTACAATATTGGTATTGTTACTGGTGGTGATATTGATGTTGATATTGATATTGATATTGATATTGATATTGACATTGACATTGTTGCAGGACCGCAGCGGTGAGGGTGCGGAGTCGACGAAGTTCACGTCTGGTGACCACGTTGCCCGCGGGGACGGTAAGAGTGGGTACGGGCGCAAGGGTGGGAGCGCCTGGACGGAGAAATGGCTCAAGTTCGACAACAGGTGCGTCCCACTTATGAGAGGAGACGAGAGGATAGAAGAGAGATGAAAAGGTGTATTGGATTATTCGGTAGTAGTAGTAGTAGTAGTAGTAGTAGCAGTAGTAGCAGTAGTAGTAGTAGTAGTAGTAGTAATAGTAGTAGTAGTAGTAATAGTAATAGTAGTAGTAGTAGTAGTAGTAGTAGTAGTAGTAGTAGTAGTAGTAGTAGTAGTAGTAGTAGTAGTAGTAGTAGTAGTAGTGGTAGTAGCAGTAGTAATAGTAGCAATAGTAGTCGTTAGTAGTAGTAGTACATTACTTGTGCTAGTACCATCGTTAATATAGTACAATTTATAGTATAGCACAAGAGAGGAGTATAGTACTACCAGTAGTATAGCACAAGAGGAGAGAGAGGCGCGACCCAGGCGTGGCACGGATAATTTACGTACGGCCCGTGTGCGTTGCGTTTTTGTCGCGAGAAGGCTTCACCCCTTCCTTTCCTCGTCGACTACTACCAGGTATAGCGTAGAATTTCGGATATGAAAGGAGAGATAGATACGCGTAACTTCAAAACATTTTATTACTTTTTTCTATGAAATTTGAGCACGCGCCCCCTATATATATGATATATCAAATAGCTTCCGAAATTTTTAGGATCAACCACTCAATCGGCCGAACTCACAGCTGACACCGTTTTGCTTTTGCTCATAATTGAACGAAATTCATTTTTAGGAAATGAAAGTCTTTTTTTTTTTTTTCTTGTTTATTTCGGCTTTTTTCTAATCGGTTTTATCATTTCTGTTCCCGTTCGGGCTGCAACAATGTGGCGCCATGGTACCCGACGAGGCCTGCGACCCCCGAGCTCTGCTTGGGCCAATTTAATCCACTTATACCAAGTCGATTTGGACACAATTCGGTTTTATTATTTTATTCGGTATCCCGTTCGGACTGCATGCAGCTGCCTCGCCACAGTACCCGACGAGGCGTGCGACCCCCCGCCAAATTCAATGAATTTGCCTTTTGCTATTCGGTCAAAACTCAAGTCATTCTTGCATTAATTTCGGTTCTGCTGTTTGGACTGCAGCTACGTCGCCACGGGTACCCAATTTTTTGTTTCGATTAGTGCAAAGCTCAATTCGGTTTCCTGATCAATCCGGTTTTCCCGTTCGGACTGCGTGCAGCTACTTCGCCACGGTACCCGACGAGACGTGCGACCCCGAGCTTCTTAAGCTGGGCACGGACAAGAGCCTCTTCGACGACGCTGGTTTCCTGCCCTTCGCCCAAAAGTACAAGGCTAGCCAGGATGCTTTCTTCGAGGACTACAAGAAGGTGATCAGGGCAAGGAGGAGCAGGGAGCAGGGGGTGGGAAGGGGGAATGGACAAGGGAGAGGGAGGGGTGGACAAGGGAGAGAGGGGGGGGGGGGGGGTGTACACATTATCATGCATGGCCATAGTCGTGTGACCATAGACCCTCGCACCCCTATAGACAATGTGGGGACGGAGCACGTCGGGTTTTCACCGGCCAGGCAGACGTTTCTTGCACCAAGCGCGAAGCTAAACGTGAGGTGGTCGGAGGGGCGGGGGGGGGGGGGGGGGAGGGGGAGTTGAGGGACAGGATAGGGAGGGGCGGCGGGGGGAGGGGAGGGAGGAGGGGGAGTTGAGGAAGAGGAGGTGGGAGAAGCGACAAGTACAAGGGTAGCAGGACGCCTTTTTTGAGGAATTCAAATAGGTGGCAAAGGAAAGGAGGGGTGGAGACGGAGGAGAAGATGGGCAGGGGAGGAGGCAGTGGGGAAGAGGGAGGAGGGCGGGGCAGGGGATAGGGAGAGACCGTGTGCGGTCAGGGGGGGAAGGGAGGGGGAAAATGAGAGGGGGGAGAGAGTGGAGGAGGGGGCTACATTGTCGAGGGTGTTGGTGGTCGTTTTCGTTCGTAGTAAATTGGTTTTTTTTCAGGCGGTTTAGTACCGGCTGTACTATTTTCTCTGCTGAGTGTAACCTCGTTTACAGTCCCCGCTGTATTGACTGTATAATTTTTACCTTGACATGTTCTCCACCCTGTCCGTGCCTATGTTTCCCGCGGTGTCGTTGCTGCTTTTGTTGCTGCTGCTGCGGCGTTCAGGCGCACAAGGAGCTGGCCGAGCTCGGCGTGGTTTGGGAGACGGATGGCGGCTTCTCCATCTAATGAACCAGGACTCGAGTTGTTTCATCTCAACGCCGTCCTGTATATCACCGCGTCATTCAAGCAACCAAACGTTCAAGCCAATCAGGGCTTTTGCCGTCGTCGGAGACCTATTTTCTCTGGAGCGGAGTGAGTTTCCGAACGGTTTCCGAATGGTTCCGAATTGGGGGGGGGGGGGGGGGGGGGGGGGGGGGGGGGGAGGGGAAGAGTCGCCACACTCGGCGCACATTTTTCGTCTCTTTTGGTTGGCGTCGTGTCAATATGCGGAGCTGATTGAGTGACCAAACAAAAGCAAAAATCACATACTTCGAAGTTTTATATCGAGAAGAAGTTTTCAGTAGCCAACTAATAAAGCTACTGCCCTAGCTGTTGCCTGACCTACAAGTTGGCTATTTGTAACTGACCCGAGCTAGCTAATCACAGCGAACTAGGGCTAGTGTTTAGCTAACTAGAGCTATAGGTGCGTAGCTAGCCCAAGAGCCGGACGCGGCAATTTTTTGTAGGAGGTATTTAGCATTTTTTTTGTAGGAGTATTTCCTGCAACAATTTTTGTGGGGGTATCGTGCTTTTTTTTTGGAAGTGGTGGCCTCGCCGCTCGCCCCCCGCCCCCCCCCCTCCCCCCCTCCCTGCAAATTGTTTTTCGAGAAAGGCGGGGGGTAAACACAGCAATAGCAGTGGGGTAAGGCGGTTCTCAAGGATGGAATGGAACAGATTGATGGCATGGCTGAGGATAGGGTGGGTGGTTAGCGGGATAATGGCTTGGCGTGGAGAAGGGGTGGGTGTTTAGTTTGTTATTCTGCATCTGGGCGACTGCTAAGGCAGGATATTTTTATGGGAATCCGAGCGGGGATTTTCTCCACCAATTTTTATTTTCTCAGGGTCGACGACATGTATATCATGTGTATCTGTCCCCTTCCCCCCCCCCCCCCCCGCCCCCAGCCGGCCGTGTTGTGAACGATTTTAATTGAATTTCCTGTTTTTCCTCAGCTCGTTTTTTTTTTCTTCTTCTGTGTGGGGGGTGGGGGAGGGGGGGGGCGATCTCGATGTTGTCGACGTGCATTTATTTTGCACGCGCCCGCCCCCCCGTTAAGCTGTAGCCAGCCAGCTCTGCGATTACTGCTGTACGTGTCCCCAAGCATTCGGGTGCTCGAGCCGCGAGGGCGGATATATAGTACGAAGCAGCCTGCAGTATAGGCAGCTATTAATGGCAGACATTCGGATGTTCGAGACAGGCGGATCTAGGAGCACGGCGAAACAGGTTCGGAGAAGAAAAATAAAACGCGTTCGTGCGCGAGCGACGCCGCGCTATCTGGGGGGAGGCTTTTTGGGGTAACTCAGGCGCTTGAGGTAGATGGATGCAGCCGTGTTGACGGCGGTAGCTGGGGTGCTGCTGTAGTTTTAGCTGAAGCTGTGGAGCTGGAGCTGTGGCTGTAGTTGTGGCTGTAGCTGTGGTAGCCGCAACGCTGTCCGAGTTATCGAATATCTTTCAAGTGCTGGGGGGGGGGGGGGGGTCCGTCCACGAGTGATTTTGGGCGTGTGCGTGGCTGTGTGGTGTTCGTGGGCTCGGCGAGGAAAACAATTGAGCACATCGGACGGTGGGTCGCTTGGTGAGCCGTCGGTGGTCCTCGCGGGTGAGAAGAATCAATCATTCAACGTACCCATCCACCCGTCCATCCATCCATCCATCAATCTAACCGCCTCCCGCGCACGAGGCGTGGTGGTGGGGTTCGTGAGGAGCGTATAAGTAAGGTAAAAAAACGAACGGTCGGTCGCTTGGTGGGCCATCGGTAGCCTCGCGCGTGAAGAGCAAAGCATTTGACGGATCGATCAATTCATCCATCCATCCATCCACCCCCTGCTCATGAGGCGTGATGCGTGGGCTTCGCTAGAAGGGCATACGGAGCACGACGAGCCGTTGGTCGCTTGGTGGGCCGTCGGTAGAGTTGTTCTTGGTGCTGCTGTTGTTGGTGGTTCTCACATTAACTCATGTCCAAAGTAGTCGAATATTGAGTCCGTGATCACAGCACAGACTCCAAAAATTGAAACCCAGGGGGGGGAAAAAAATGGCCAAATCAAACAATGCAAAAAGGCGTGTAACTGTTGGATCCACAAACATCATGGCTGAAACACATCGTGCACCTTGAACAGAAAAAAGTCGAGTATTTGCACGATTTGCGACCTATTGCAATGGCGCCGCATAAGAAAAAACGACACCAGGCACGAAACAAAACATCAAACTGAAACGAAACAAAGTGAAGTGAACTGAAGTGAAAACCATCAAATCAATACGAGTACAAATGAGGTCTCGCATCAAATCCCCAAGGAGAAGAAGGAGCTATGCACGCGTACGAAACATACGAACGCAGAGCATATATATATGATGAGAAATCGAAGCGAGAGAGCTGAACAGGACGAGGAGATAACGAGATACAGGGAATGAGAAGGGACATTAGCGAGGGAGAAAAACCAAGAGAAGAAACGAAGGGGAAAAAAGCGAAAAGCAGGCAGTGAGAACAACCAATCGATCCACCCATCAATCCGCCCCCGCGCATGGTACCAAGCGCGGGCTTCGCGAGTAGGGGCATACGAATAAAGGACACGTAAAATGCACTGTCGATCGCTAGGTGGGACGTCTGTGGCGTCGCGCGTGGGAGCAATGAATCGATCAATCTATCTATCAATCCATCTATCTTCCCCCTGTGGACGAGAGGCTGGGGCTTCGCAAGGAGAAAAATAAGGAGTATGTATGTGTAGACAGCGGTCGGTCGCTTGGTGGTCCGTCGGAAACATGTGGGGAGTCAGAAATCAACAAGCAATCAATCCACCCAACAACGTGCGTGGGCTTTCGCGAGGAGACTACAAATAACACCTTCAACGGTCGGTCGCGTGGTGGGCCGTCGGTAGCATATGAGAGAGCAATGGATCAATCAATCAACCGATGGATCAATCAATCAATCAATCAATCCACCCAACGATGGTCGTGGTCTTTTCTCAGGCAGAACCTAATTAGCACATCAAACGGTCGGCCGCTTGGCGGGCCGTCGGTAGAATCGCGAGTGGGATCAAATCAATCTAATATATCAAATATATCACATCAGTCAATCGTTCAACTCATCCGGCCCCGCCCTCCGCGCACAAGGCGTGCGCGGTGGGGCTTCGCGAGGAGAAAGAAGGAGCACAATATGTATCGGTCGGTCGCTGGTTGGAGGGCCGTCGGTATAGTCTCGCGGGCGGGAGCAATTAACCCATTTATCAATCAAGCCGTCCATCCATCCATCCATCCATCCATCCGCCCCCGCCACCTTCTCCACCACCACCACCACCACCACCACCACCACGATTTCAGCAGCACGACGAGAGTAGCAGCATCGAGCAGTGAAATAGAGGCCACTGACGTATGGGTGCCATGTTTTCTACTACGGTACGGAAAAGGGGGAACACGGTAATCAGGACCAAATTTGCGTAAAAAAATACCGTAATATATAGGTTTTGGTGTACGTGATGGGTCTTGATTACTATGGTGTCCCGTAATAGCTCACCCGACGTATGACTTCGAAGAAGATTATTCGGGCAAATCTGGGCAACCCGACCAGCATTTCTATGCGCTGTATACGTACTGTAGTCTTGGGAAAAAAAAAAAAACCGGTATACTACAGCTGTATGTAGTAAAAGTATCATAGTAACCGGTACCGTAATTGCTAATAGGGGCCTTTTTTTCCATAACTTTCCACATTTTTTTCACGCAATTTTCGATCTTCCAGATGTTCTTGATTTTAGTTTTCCAAATATTTGTGAAATTCAACTTTCCTGGCATTTTTATCTTCTAGAATTTCACCAAATCGTGACGGAACGCCTCCGGATCTTGATAGAAATTTCCCAAACGTTTCCAAACTTTTGGAAATTGTGGGGGGGGGGGGAAAAAAAACTCTCTCCGACAATAAGAAAGGCCTTAACAATAACTTGAGTAAATCGGTCAAAAAAATATTGAGCCAAAAAAGCGGTATACGACCCCTTTCAAGGTATGTATTGCGCACCAAATACCAAATAAATGAGAACCTTTTAGGACCGCACTCCCGTTTTGGAGACTACGCTCAGAATTGGAGTAGTTTGTCCTCAAAACGGGACTGCAGTCCAGAAGGGGGCGAATTATCATGTACTGCAGCTCAAACATATTCCATTGCGAAGAGGCGAACGGGGAGAGGTGAGGGAGGAGGAGGCGACGGACTGTAGTTTACAAGCGGAACCGGTCCTCGGTATCGCCACCGGGTGTTCTTGTGTGTGTGTGTGTCTGTCTGTCTGTCGACACCTGCCTGCCCGTCCCTGGCTTGGTCTGTCGGTCTTGCTCGCCTCTCTCTCTCTTGTCTGCCTGCCTGCGTCTTGTGTACTGAGTGTCGGTCTGCACGTCTCGTGTGTCTGCAAGCATGCTTGCCTGCCTGCCTGCCTGTGCTTGCCTGTCCGCTTTGAGGTGCGCCGCCGCCGCCCCTCCAAATCCGAGCTGATTGGTTGGTTGGTTGACTGTTTGATTGCTCGGGCGATCAAAAACCAAGAAAAGAGGGAAATTTAATACAGACACACACACAACATAAACCACCAAAAAAAACACAGACCAGGTATATACCTGGCACCATTAATACACAAACAAAACACAAATTGCACAATA
This sequence comes from Macrocystis pyrifera, assembly GCA_031763025.1. Lineage (NCBI taxonomy): Eukaryota > Phaeophyceae > Laminariales > Laminariaceae > Macrocystis > Macrocystis pyrifera. Next base: position 2,564,185 of record JASSKH010000008.1, on the reverse strand, counting down.
TACACGTACTCTACGTACCTGGCACTATTTAGTGCCTGGTACACAAAACACGCAAAAATGCAGGCAAGCGACGAAACCAGCGGATTGAATATCAGCCACTTTCGTACAATATCCGTATCTCCCCCGTTCGCTCGCGTCTCACCCCGCCCCGTCAAACCAACCTATCACCCGTCTACACCGCTGCAAGCAAAAACACCGGCGGCAAAACACCGGCTCAATACACCACCGCAAAAGACCCACTGCCTCCAGCCAAGCACAACCGTCACCACCAAACCCACCACCACCGCCACCACCACCACCACGGCAGCAATCAATCAGTCATCTACCTTTACCGCCGCCGCAAACCACCACCAACCGCCCGCCCCACCACATCCGACTCGCCCACCACCTCACGGTCCTTCGCGCTTGGTGCAAGCAATGTCTGCCTGGTCGGTGAAAGCCCGACGTGCTCCGTCCCGCCATGGTACGGATGCGAGGGTCCATGGTGATACGACTACGGCCATGCATGATATCATGATATGCCCCCCCCCCCCCCCCCCCCCCCCCCCCCCCCAACCCACCCACCCACCCACCTCCACCACCCTCACCACCCCGACGGCAAACAAACACAGCGGCAAAAACCAATGCCTCAACATCCCCTGGCGAGGAAGCACTGCCTCCAGCCCAGCCCAACTCCGCCGTCACCACCACCATCACCACCACCAGCTCCCTCGATCGCTCTGTATCCCTCGTCCCGGCATCGCAGGGATGCAAGGCTCCATGGTCCTAAGACTACGGCCATGCACGACAATGAGTACACCCCCCCCCCCCGTCAACCAACCTCCCGCCCGCCACATCAACCACCACAGCAACGACCACCCATCTATATTGCCGCCGCCGCCAGCACCGCACCACCACCCCCCTCTACCGCCAAAGAAAACAATACGGGGGGGGGGGGATCATACGTAATCATACCCAAGTATGGTATGGTGTCTAGACACAAGAGTAGAGAATAATACGTTTTCTTAGGTTTATCGTAGAGTTCTGATCACTACAGTAGTGTGGCCCCCCTTGGTACTATGGGTGACTATACCAAAAGCGGTAATCAGAACCAAACGTGGCATCTAAACATAAGGGGAAAACATGGTTATTGAGTCCATTGTGGGTTCTGATTCTTACTACATTAGCCCCCCCTGTGATGGGAGATCGGCTTAACCCCCTCTGACTGACCGCCCCCTGCACTAAAACTAGTATATTCAGGCCCAAAAAAGAGACCTCAACGCGCCCAGAAAGGCCGGTCTCCTGTTTAATCGCATCGTTTCCCACCACTACCACCACCACATCGCCAAATACAGCGGCGAAACACCGCTCCCCAACACACAACCACAAAGAGCCACTCTCTGCTTTCATTTCAGCCCAGCCCAACCCCGCCGCCGTCGCCGCCACCACCACCACTACGAACTCTCTTGATCGCTCTAAGTATTCCCCTCCCCCTCTCCCCACCCCGCGGCTTCAACTACCACGGCGGCAATCATCCGTCTATATTACCCCCCCCCCCCCCCCCCCCCCCCCCCCCCACCACCACCATCATCATCACCGCGGCAAAACACCCGCCCCACGGCACCATCGCAAAGAGTAATTCACTGCTTTCAGCCCAGCCCAGCCCAGCCCAGCCCCGCCGTCATCACGACGAGCTCTCTTGATCGCTCGGTACTGCCTTTCCCACCCCGCCCCCAGCGGCTTCAGTCACCTCTGCAGCGATTACTCGTTTATATCACATCACCACCACCACCACCACCACCACCACCACTACCGCAGCAAAACACCACCTCTCTGAAGAGCCAATGCCTCCAGCTGAGCCCAGCCCAATCACTTCGCCACCACTACCACCACCACCACGCGTTTGAGCTACACAGCAGTAACCGCTAAGCGACCTGACGACCAGCGGCTACTCTGCTAGCTCACTGGCCACGCGCGGTGTATCGCTGAGAGAAACAACATAGTTTGGGGTCCGTCTGGCTGTAGAGCTCAGATTTACTCCCCCCAGGCTCGCAAATTCCTTCACAATGTACCCCCAAGGCTTGCACTCCCCTTCAGACTGTGGCTTAGTTAAGAACTACGCCACAACCACTGAGCTAATAATAGCAGTCGGCGCTGGCTGCTAGCGCAGTGGTGAAGGTGTACGATGTCTCCGACACCAAGAGTAATACAGATCGCTCTGTAGGTGCCCCTCCCCTCCCGGCGATTACATGGTACCTGGTACACCCATTGCTGTCTCTGGAAGTGGCTAAACCAGAAAAACAAATCAATTAATTCGAAGTTGTCATTCCATACGCAAGCTCGCTTCACAAGCGGTTCTTACGTAGTAGGATGCAGCTCTCCCTTCCTGCGACTCGCCCAAACACCTCACGGTGTCCCGCGCTTGGTGCGAGCAATGCCTGCGTGTTCGGTGCAAACCCGCAATGCTCCGTCCTGGCATTGTAGGGATGCAAGGGTCTATAATCATAGACTACGGCCGTGCA
>JASSKH010000008.1:2449184-2556684 GCA_031763025.1 Macrocystis pyrifera | reverse complement strand
AAAAACTGAAAACTGAAAAGAAACTTTTGCCATACTCCGAACTGCTTGGTAATAATATAAATGCATCAGGTATACTACACGAAATGCCATATTTGAAAAAAAAATCGTGTGATATTTCTCGGAGCTGGAGATGACTTGGGAGCTTGGCGTTTGACAGGCATCTCGGCACACCGCTCGGATGACGTCTTTTTTTGTAACACAGCCGCTGTCACCGCCGCTGTCAAGTTTCGTTCATCCGCACAAGGGCCATGATCTTCGACGCGCGACACAGGCAAAGCTTACTCCGTAGCCCCTGGTGTCCGTGCGGCGCCTTGGAGCGCTCTCGTATTCTACACTAAATCCTAGGTAAAACACTTCAAAGAATCGGTCGTCGTTCTATTACAAACTATGATAGCATACTTATACCAACTATAGTATTAAAATACACGTACAGAGCTATAGTTGTAATTATCATTCGTCATACCTCAACAATATCCGGGCGCAGTGACGGCTCCCTGTTCCAGCAATCCTTCAGCAACTCTTGGAAAGCCTTTGGCCAAACCGGGTCCATGGCCGGACGCTCTCCCCCAACCTGCAGGAAATACGACACAAAGTAGAGAGAAAGTCAACAACGTACACAATATACACATAGTTAAGTTAACGTATGCCAGTACCTGGAGGTATACCAGCACCTGGTACGAGGGGACGTCCCGGGGCAGGAGAAAATATGTCGCGGTTTCCTTGCGTGAATTTCTTCGGGGTTTTTCTTCCTCCTGCTGGCTACGAAGGATCGAGATCAGCTTCCTGCCGCTGGCTGCTCGTATTACACGGAGGGATCGATATTCGCTCCCTCCTGCTGGCTACGAAGGATCGAGATCAGCTTCTTGCTGGCTGGCTGGCTAGTATCACATGAGGGATCCGTATTCGCTTCTTCCTGCTTTCAACGAGGGATCGAGGTTTGAGCCGGACATATTTCCGGAAGGCAAATACAATACTAACCTTGCGGGTCACGGGGATAAGGGGAGGGTGGAGAGAGTGGGAGCCCCATCGAGGTTGAACCGACATCTACCCTACCCCACGCGAACCTCCGCGAACTCGAGTCAATTTCCCCCCAAACTGCTGGGAAGAAGTCGAGTTCTCGACGCCAGCCGCGCCAGGCCGATAAGAAAATCATGAACACGAAGGCAAACACCACGTACCACATGTAAAACACAAGGAAACAAAAAATGTGTGCATGCACGTACCAATAACACAACGCACTACACAGTCCTACGGATCGATACGTTTCCAAGCAGATCTGCCCCGCAGGGTCATTCCAAGCTCACCGAGGTCGCGGGGATTTGTATGCTATCGTACCGCTGCTGTGCTTGTGTGTCTTTCTCTGGGAAGATGATACTGCACGCGCCGGACCTCCGCTCCCACCTACTGCTCCCTGCCCACTATCGTTAAAAACGCTCGCAATTTTTCGAAGGGCGCCCCGCGGGAGTTATAATCAGGTTCAAGTCAGCGCGTTCGGTCGTGTTTCCGTTGAGTGGGACCCTTCACATACAGCCTGTACGTACGGCCACCGGGTCAACTGCATTAGTATAATAGGGGACATACCTGCGCTGTACAAAGCGCTCGCCTCGGAGCAACTGCCCGACAAGTCTGCGACCAACATCAACGACTTCCATCGCGCTGGTGAACAACTCTCACGGGGTCGTACTCCGCAAGACCGCGGAGCTGTTGTCGTCGTCGGTTCGTAGCATACCTTGCCCACTGGGAGAGTAAATGACTGACGACACCCCGAGGATCTATCGATACTATGTACCAGGTAGGCGAATAACTCTCTCGCCACGCTCCGAAATCTCGTTCGTACGATCAGCGGGTATCTGATCGGACACAAGGCTGTCGCGTACTCCGCGCTCTGAATATACCCCGACTAGAAAAATGCTACAGACGAAAAATCGATCCGGCGGCCAGTCGTCCCCAGGATAACAATAAATAAACCATGATGTACGAGGACAGGCCACAGTGGTACGCGCCCACGAGCTATTACGGGGGTCCATAGTTAATAGGACCTATGGTATACATAAAAACCTATATATTCACGTATTTTTACTAACAAAATTTGGTCCTGTTAACTATGGACCCCCGTAATAGAAACAAGGCGACAAGAAACTGAGGCCCTCACAGAAAAAAACGTTCAGCATGAACAAAAAACGACGTAAACAAAGCATGATACAACGAATCATGTTCAGCGGCGGCCGCTACTCGTACCCTAAATCATACTACTCCGACCAGTGCATTTAAAAAAAAAAAGAAAAAAAAAAAAAGAAGCGAGTGCGACACCCTCCTTCCCCTCCCACCGCCACCACTACCACCTAAACAGCCCACAACCTACATGGGGTAGTTATGCAAGGCGTGAGTACACCTCCCACCTCCCACCTCCACCGGCAACCCCCACCACCACTACCACCACCAATGTCACTGCCGACACCTCAACTACCACCACCACCACCACCACCACCACCACCACTGCGACCACCTACATAGCCACTCCACGTTCCCGCCCCCAGCAATCACTCACCACCACCCTGTCGTAGAAGACGCTTCGGCCCACCCCCGCGTAAGGCTCTCGGACAGCCACGACGGACCACGCCAGCAGAGCCCAGCTGTAGACGTCCGCCTTCCCCCCGTGAGGCAGCCCCATTGAAACCTCTGGGGCGGCATACCTTCGAAAAGGGGTCAGGGGGGAGAAACGTAAAATACACGTTAACTTACTTCAGGATTTGCACCCACCTTTTTGATGACACAAAAACTGCTGGATATTCGTGCAGGGAACGTTTTGCTGCAGTATCGATGTCAGAGGTGAAAGGAGGCATACCTCAAAAGAGATCAGAGGAGGCGGGAGGGGGGGAGGAAGGGTGTACTCATTATCATGCGTGGCCGTAGTCGTATGACCATAGACCCACGCATCCCTACAATGCCGGGAAGGAGGGCGTCGGGGTTTCACCGGGGGAGGGGGGGGGTACTCATCTGTTGCTTGTCGTAGTCATTTGCCCATTTGCCCACGCATCCTCTTCAAGACGGAGCATCGTTCCTACTCCTAATAGAGACACCTCCAATTTTTGAGCGCTCACAACGCAGTTTCCATATATTACATATTACGGGGGACCATAGCAAACAGGACCAAATATTGTCAGTAAAAATAGGGAAATATATAGGTTTTTCGTGTGTTTCGTAGGTGCTATTTACTATGGTCCCCCGTAATAGATGTTCTTGCTAATCTAATATCCCCTCCCTGCTTCGCCGCCTGAGGCCGGGGGGGGGGGGGGGGGGGGGGGGGGGGGGGGGGGGGGGGGGGGGGGGGGGGGGGGGGGGGGGGGGGGGGGGGGGGGGTACTCGATCTCATGCATGGCCGTAGTCGTATGGCCATAGGGCCCTCGCATCCCTATATACAATGCCGGGACGGAGCACGTCGGGTTTTTCACCGACCAGGTAGGCATTGCTTGCACCAAGCGCGAAGCAAGCGCCGCGAGGTGTTCGCCGAGTCACGCGAAGGGTGAGCCGCATCCTACAAAGAACCGCTTGCGAGGCGGACTTTTCACATGGAACGACAGCGCCAATGAGTGAGCTTGAGTATTATTTTCCGGTGTGGCCCCAGCACAGCAACAGCAAACTTCCAGCTACGCTCGAACGTACTAATACGGGTGACCATAGTAAGTAGGACCAAATACTGTTGGCAAAAATATGAAAATGTTTAGGTTTTTGTGTTCACCATGGGTCCTATTAACCATGGCCCCCCGTACAACAGCGCGCGCGTTGTGCAACGTCTCGCATTGCAGTCTGGGACACTTGGACAAACCCACAGCGCAGGCTGAATCCGTGCTACGTGCCCGTCGCTGAAATCGTCGCTACGTTTCCGTCGTTGTTCTCTCTCGCTTCCCTGAAACGGACGCCTCAATGGATGCGGGGCATCACACCGCCCTAGACCGATTTTCAAAGCTCCCTTGCTGCACGACCAAAGAGGCTGCGCAAACCGAACGAATTCTCCGAGGAAAGCTCTCGACGACATCTTTCCAAAACACTAACCACCCTCTTCTGCGCTGGCGCCCTCCCGGCTGTGGATACATCAGGCTTTCGAAATCGGTCTACGTAGGCGGGGGGGGGGGGGGGGGGGGGGGGGCAGGGGGTGATGATGCGCATTCTTACGAATACGTTTTCATATCCGTAACTGTAGTCGTCATACTTTTTCCTTATAATTTCCCTCTCACGTTCCTGGAAACGGCTATAACCCATCGTACGGTATTAAAAACACGCAGTACGAAACACCCCTTAGGATCGATTTCATAGCCCGATATTCTCGAAAACATGCCTTAAGGGTCTATAAGGTACCCACAAAGAAAATTATGCATAGACGTATATATGTACGTAGGCGTTTTCGCTCTCGGCGTTGCGAGATTCGTCCGAGGGGGGTGTGTGTGTTATCCTATCACCCAGTGTGATAGTGCTATACAGTATTCATAGGCATTGACGGTAATGGCTAAGCACTATATTCATAGTACGTACGGCTATGTCCCGCGGGAGAGTGAGCGACCTCCCCGCTTCCCCTCCCCCCCAGGCATATTTGACCTTCAGCCGTGACGTTACGCACGGCGGACAGGTCAGATCATTCTACAGATCACGCAGATCATTCAGCTCATCCGTACAAGTCTCCACGGGGCTGCCCTACACAATCTGAACTACCTGAGTTAGACGCACGTCTGGCAGGTCAGATCACAGTACAGATCGCGCAGATCATTCAGCCCATCTGCACAACTCTCCACGGGGCTGGCTGCCCTACACGATCCGAACTATCTGAGTGATTTATCTTAACGGAGTAGTACCGCTGTAGCGATCTACACGCAGGGTGTGATCATGTTATCATTCGCGTGCCCGGCTTCGTAGGCGCACGTACGCTGATCCGGCACCAGCTGTGGAGCCTGTGCACTTTTTCAAGCGATGACCTGTAGGAGGTCTGCGACGTGTCGGAAAATGGTCACTTAAGGCCAAAAATAGGCACAAAATGAACAACCAAAAACGGCCCAAAGTAGGCCTAATTTGTCGATCAGGAATCGTTCCCCCCCGCTAAACCACACCGGTGCCCTCATATCAAGAGTCTAGCAACGCATTGCCCCTGGAAAGAAATTTACTATCAATCCCTGAATATAAACACCTTTTGTATACTTATATTCAATTAAAAATTCCCGATATTTAGGTCCAGAGTTGTATTTTAAGGAAAATGGACTATTGTCTCTGAAAGAAATTGTTGTGCAGTAGTCTACCGAATGAAATTGGCTATTTTGGAAGGAAAAAGGACCAACATCACGTCGATTTCGCGTTTGTTTCCGCAGTTTGATCATCACGCCGTTTTCGGTTGTCGCATGATACATCTATAGGCACGATCTATGCTGTGCGGGCATGTGTCCCAAGCCGTTGATGAGTACGATCTAGGCCAGGCAGATCATGATCAGATCATGATCTGCCCTCCGCGTGTAACGTTACGTTCTTACCTCAGGCTTCCCGCTTCTCCGACCATTGGGCAGAAGAGCTTGCCGTTGAAGCCAAGGCTCAGCGCCTTAGACAGCCCGAAGTCAAATATCTGAACGAAAACGAGAGTAGAAAACAGAAAAATAAAACCGAAAATGGAACCGAAATGAAACCAATAGTAAAACCGAACATGAAAACGAAAATCTAACCGAAACCAACCGAAGACGAAACCGAAGTTGAAATCGTATAGTACATGAAAGTGAAACGAAATTGATACCGGAGAGAAAACCGAAAATGAAAGTGAAACCGAAAATGAAACCAAACATGAAATCGGAAATTAATCGTGAAACCGACAATGAAACCGAAAATGAACCTAACTACGAAAACATCTACGTACGATCGCGGGAGAGAGATATAAAATGAAGATAATGGGAGAGGAAGGCATACGAGGAGGGGATGTGGCTGTGGAGCTAACGTCATATATACCAATGCTGCTACGTACTTGGTATCATACTACTTAATTACTACTACTACTACTGCTTCTGCTGTTACTACTTCTGCTACTGCTACTGCTACTGCTACTGCTACTGCTACTGCTACTGCTACTACTACTACTACTACTACTACTGCTGCTACTGCTACTGCTTACTGCTACTACTACTACTACTACTACTACTACTACTACTACTACTACTACTGCTGCAACTACTACTGCTACTGCTACATACTACTACTACTACTACTACTGCTTACTGCTTACTGCTACTGCTACATACTACTACTACTACTACTACTACTACTACTACTACTACTACTACTACTACTACTACTACTACTACTACTACTACTAATACTATCGCTACCGCCACCACCACCACACCCCCCCTCCTCACTAGCACACGCACCTTAACAACACCTCCTCGACCGATCCCCACGTTGTCCGGCCTGATATCACGATGAAGCACCACGGCACCTAGGCAGGCGAGCAAGGCAGTCGAAAGAGGTGGCAGTGGCGCACAACCATGATCACCATAATCGATACAGCGATGCGCAACATCGCACACGAAAACATCGCCAGAGAGACAAAGAGAGAGAGAGAGAGAGTTGGTTGGTGCTGGAAAGTAACCAACAACGTCATCCTCATGGATTGCAGCGATGCACAACGTCGCGCGCACCAAACAAGAGCCGGCACAAAGCGTTGGTGATGTTGAAAAACAAACCGACATCATCAGGACGATGTAGAAATGTCAAAAAAAAAAAAACATCACACAGAGCAAAGCGTCGCCCGAAATAAAAAAGCGCTGGTGGTGGCGAATGACCAAAAACACATAGGGTACAGGAGAGGAGCAAACACACACGCCCTGACACGAGCTACAATATACGCAGGGGTTTCAATTAGGGGTGGCATTTGTTGGCCGATCACATCTCCGACCGCCCCGGGCTCCACACCCGAAAAAACTCCACCCATTAAGGAAGGCATGCCTTAGATATCTGGACACTGGCAGTATGTATGCACTGGCAGTCGTAATCTACTGACTGACCCGGCCAGTATATTCGCCAGTATTTTTTCATCTTATGTACGCCCAAGAAACACGCCATACTACAGTACGGAAACCCACTAAACGCGTTTCGGGAGGAGAGAGGAGAGACAGTACAATGCTGCGACCCAGTATACTGATAGATTTTCGCGACATTACAATCGCTAACCGACCGACCGACCGAGTCAGCCAGTGAGAGTACAGTGCCCCCAGCCCTACCATTTGTGCTACATATGTCATTCGGACCCGTGCAGCGGTAAGGGTTTCAATCAGGGGCAGCATTTTTCTGGGCCAAAACTTTTCTGGCTGACGGAAGGGGGAGGGGGGGGGGCTTCTTTGTCAACCCTTTTAGTTAGGACTGCAGTCCCATTTAGGGGACAAATTACTTAGAATTTGACTGGTTTGTCTCCAAAACGGGACTGCACTCCTAGAAGGGTATCACTCTCAACGAAAATATAAGAACCGCTTATTATTCATATTAATGTGTAACTGATCCTCATATTTCCTTCCAGAGCGGTTACAGCTATCACGGGACTACTTGGGATTTACTCATCTAGTTTTTACTCGATCTCCTTGGAATGCCATTTTACAGTAACGTTTCGCAACAAGGCATGCCTTCTACCGCTCTGGCCGTAAATACAAGCACCGCTCGGTCTTCATATTTGTGCATAAATGATGCTTATATTCACTCCCTAAGCGGTACCAGGCATACCTTACCTCATCACAGCACTACTTGGGGGATAAAAATTCATCTTGATTCGTTTTTCTTGACGCCCCAACCGAGGAAAGAGCCTCACAAAAAAACTGAGAGCTACGAGTATCACTCAGAGCAGAAACACAAGGGCCTCCTACTGTCGTCTTGGTAATAATGCGCGAACGCTTCTCGTACTTCCGCCTACCACTCCAGACTCTGGGAGGAAATATTAGGACCGCTTAGACACTATTACGGGGGTCCATACTTAAGGGCCCATCTTATCGAGGACTTTCGGTTCTTTCAATCCGACTTGATTTTTTTTTTCTAATTTAATTTACATCTGATTGAACGAAATTTAGTGTTCCCCGTTAAGATGGGCTCTTAAATTAAATTAGAAAAAAAAAAAATCAAGTCGAATTGAAAGAACCGAAAGTCCTCGATAAGATGGGCCCTAATAGGACCTATGGTATGGGCCCTAATAGGACCTATGGTATAGATTAAAAAAAACTATATATTTACTTATTTTACTAACTTTCTTTGGTCCTATTTACTATGGTCCCCCGTAACAACGTGAAGACCAAGCAGTCCTTGCAATATACCCCTATACCCGTCAGCGAGCACGCCTCTTTCGTTGTATTCCTACAGCAGTAAGCCATCGGGTTGCACTTTCCGGTTGTTCTAAAAAAAAAAATCAAAGGTGTTTTGGGTGACTCACTATTAGGGGGGACCATAGTAAATAGGACCTACGGTACACTTAAAAACCTATGTATTTATCTATTTTTACTAACAATTTTTGGTCCTATTTACTATGGTCCCCCGTAATACTACCGTAGCACAGACCTGCCTCCTCAGCCCAGGAGCCCCAGAAAAAATGCTACTATTAATACGAGGGACCTACAATAATCAGGACCCATTATACACACAAAAACCTATATATTACACTATTTATACTAAGCATATTAGGTCCTGATGACTATTTTCCCTCGTAGTTGGTGCTACTATCCCTGCTGTACACCATTCTGTCCGTAAATACAAGCTACGTTTGATGTTCAAATCGGAGTCTAAACGGGTATTACACTCCCGACCAGAGTGGTTTTTTCTACGGGGGACATAGGACCAAATATTGTTAGTAAAATATATATATATATATATATATAGGTTTTTGTGTTGTACCGTAGGTCCTATTTACTATGGTCCCCCGTAACAGTAACATTTTCATTTTATTTCTTTTATTTTTATCATCACGTTAACTTTCCAGGTTCTTCTGGGCAAACAAGCCGTGGTCACAGGCGTCGTGGTCCCTTCTTCCCCCTCCCCGGTGCACACGTGCCTTCACTGCGTTTCTATCGCGCATGTAGGGTTCGTTCAGCATCCTCACTGCTCGTCGATCTTCATCGAACGTAGCATGCCGTCTCCCGGTAACGCACGACACGTAATCAGACGTCCCCATGCGCCGTACCTACTGCTGCTGTGTCACGCATCAAAATTCTACCATACGGTACACATCAGACACCACATTGTCTGCACCAGCAGCGACTACTTACTCGTTACTTCTGACTAGTGCTGTACTAGCTATTACGGGGGTCTATAGTTAACAGGACCTATGGCATACATAAAAACCTATATATTTAGGTATTTTTACTAACAATATCTGGTCCTGTTAACTATGGACCCCCGTAATAGTAGCTATCAACCTTTCCAACAAGCCGGACTGAAACGTCACGCTTATGCTCGCGGACGAGACATGCCTCGCTATTGCGCAACAATCGAACAAGGGCAATCACTGCATTCATACGCACCCGTTGTTTCTGCTACTTCGTACAGTATTACGGGGGACCATAGTAAATAGGACCAAATATTGTTGGTAAAAATAGGTAAATATATAGGTTTTTATGTATACCATAGGTCCTATTAACTATGGACCCCCGTAATAGCACCCCTACTACATGAAAGCCGAACATTTCAACAAGATGCGCCATTTTGCCGCTCACTTATACTCTGCGTACTCCTCATGCGCGATCGCAGCTTGCAGGGGGGAGTTTTGAGGAATTCTTCGACAACACAAATAGCTGAGGCGTCTTCTAAAATGTAAAACGCACTCCTACGTACGTACACGCCCCGTTCATTTTCCACCCCCCCCCCGCCGCCTCCCAGATTTACGTTTGCTCCGCAAGCCCGCACCGAATCGATCGCACACCTGGGATAGCCTCCATTTGCAAGTACTCTAACGCCTCTGCCACCTGCAAAACCCTCCCCATCGTGTAGCTCAGGTCCTTGGTCAGGCGCTTAAACCCCTGCTTCAACACGCTGATTGCCGTAAAGTTGTTTTCGGCAGCAAAACAAAACGGCCGGGCGCAGGCGGGGGGTGGGTGTACCAGTACTCATTATCACGCATTGCCGTAGTCGTATGACCATAGACCCTTGCATCCCTACAATGCCGGGACGGAGCGCGTCGGGTTTTCACCGACCAGGCAGACATTGCTTGCACCAAGCGCGAAGCGAAACGTGAGGTCTTGGGCGAGTCGCATGAAGGGTGAGCTGCATCCTACTAAAAACCGCTTTAGAGGCGGATTTTCTTTCAGGCGGGGGGGGGGGGGGGGGGGGGGGTGAGTACCTACACTAGTACTCCCGCCGCCGTTAAAAAGCCTGCGTAATACAAGCGCTATGTTCGAAAAACAACTATTAATAACAACTCGTGTTCCTTCCCTGATTCCTTCCTTTCTTCATCTCAAATGACTAAGACCAGCAACTAATGAGTACGCCCCCTTCCCCCCTCCCCCCTCTACCCCACTCCACTGCCCCCCCCCCACCTCTCTCAACCACAGCACCAACCTCATCACCATCACCATTACCACCACCACCACCACCACAGACGCCACCAAACACGACCACCACCATCACCATTCAAAACAAACAACACCAAACGTAACGACAACATCAACAACACTACTACTACCCCCCACCCTCACCGCCACCATCGCCATCCTCGTCACCACACACAAACCCCCAGCTCTGCCAATAACAACACCGCATGAAATCAACCCACCCCTCCCCCCTTCAACAAGAGAACCACCAAGCCCTCACTGGCAAGAGGGGGGTCCTGCCCTCTCTACCCACGGCTTATGCAATCACTACTACCATCGCCAACCCCCTCCCCCCCTCGATAAACACGCCTTCAAGCAGTCACCGGTGAGCGGAGGGTCTCTGTCCCCGAGCTATAGCCATTATCACCACCCCCACAACCACCATCACCAAGACCTCCCTTCCCTTCCCTCCCCCCCCTCCCCTCAACGAAAAACCATCCTCAAGGCTTCACCGGCAAGCAGAGGGTCCTCTCATCGCTTTCTTTCTGCTACAATCACTGCCATTACCACCCCTATCGCCACCAACAACAACCCCGCTCCCCTCCTTCTCCCCCATTCTAGACGAAACTGCCCTCAATACCTCACAGGTAAACGGACCGTCCACTCATCTCTGCCCTTAAGCCACAATCATTGTCACCAACAACAACAGCAACAACGACCCCCCCCCCCCCCCCCCCCCCCCCAAGGCAAACACGCCTGCAAGCCCTCACCGATAAGCGGAGGGTCCTCTCATCTCTGCCCGCGAGCTTAGCGCGTGAAACGTTCCTAGCGTTCCCTCCGGCAGGTGCTCCAACAGCAGAAAACGCCTCCCATCCGGAGTGAAACCCGCACCGAGCAGCTCCACCACGTGCTCATGCTTCACCTGTCATGGAAGCGTATGCATAGGAGGCGCGATGAGAGCGGGGGGCGGGGGAGAGGGTGTGCTCGATATCATGCATGTCGTAGTCCTATGACCATAGTGGAGGCCCTCGCATCCCTACAATGCCGGGACGGAGCACGTCGGGTTTTCACAGACCAGGCAGACATTGCTTGCACCAAGCGCGAAGCGCCGCGAGGTCTTGGGCGAGTCGCATGAAGGGTGAGCTGCATCCTACTAAGAACCGCTTGTCAGGCGGACTTGCATATGGATGACAGCTTCAATGAGTTAGTTTAATTTCCGGTGTAGCCAGTTTCAGAGACAGCAACGGGTATACCGTTTACTATGCATCTACCTCGTGGGTGCCTCACCAAACACACACTACGTGATTACATACCTTTATTGGTAAAAAAAGTCACACAACTAAAAAGAGAAAAAGTTACAGAGTTACGCTGGAAATAACCAAAATACACGAAAAAAAAAATGGCTCCAAATACGGAAAAAAAAATGAAAAAAGGGCGGGAAAGGGAAATATATGCACACTTCGGACAGATCATGTACAGATCATGTACATATCATCTACATATCGTCAGTTCCTAGCAGTTCATGATCTAGATCTTTCAAGGCACATAGATAATCTATTTTTGATGTCATATGACCTGGCTCATGTTGCCGGGTGGGACACGTATAATCTGCATGATCCACAGCAGTAGAACATGCTTCCTGGGTTTGATCTGCCCTAGAAAGCAGATCCTGCACAACCTCTCCCACAACGGCAGGGGAGGAACTACAGTAAATGATCTGCAGTTGATAGATCAGATAGATAGATCATCATCTGCTGGAGGTGTGACATATTAGCAGCAAGGAAAACACCCAAGTACAAAGAAAAGGGCGAACACAAAAATACAACAGATAAGACAAAAGAACAGCGAAGAATGAAAAAAAAAAAAAAAAAAAAGTCTGAAAAAAAAAGTGAAAAAAAAAAAAAAAAACTGGGGGAGGAAAAAAAATGTTAGCTTGACCTATCCTACAAAAAAGTATCCGAAGGTGGGTGGGTGGGTGGGTGTCGCGTTTTTATACGGTGACTGTTGGCCCACTGATCGTCGGCATGACGGCGTTTAGCGTTCGTTAGTGGAGCGCACCAATGTATCAGGTACTCGGCAAGGCTCTTGCCTTGTTTCAATCATGCTTTTGCCCTCCGGTGGGCGAGAAAAAACTACAAGTCAAACTCCCTTCGGGACTTGAGATAGGAAACTTGTCGACACATCGGTTACTACGTGATTGGGAGGGATGATGATACCATTCCCGGGGGACATATCAATCAGGACAAAACATGACCATGAACAGTAAAAATACTGCAACACATGAATGTTTTTTTTTTTTTCCGTGTAGAAGATGGGTCTTGATCACTATCAAGGTCCTCCCCAATACTGAAGGACTGATGTCCGGGGTACAATGGTCGAATGCGTCAAGTCGCACGGCACGGGGGGCAAAGCGATCCTACCCGTGGGGCTGCAGGGCGCTCACGCCTCCCTCAAACGGTTTATAACAAAACAAAGTTGCCATCGTGATAGATCACGAGCTACAGATAGATCATCTTCAGATCCTAAGCCGCCCGCCTTATCTTACGTAGTGCAGTATTTTTGTACAGTGCAGACGCCAACCCAGGAATCACGTCCTGAGATCATGCACGCAGATTACGCAGCTCATGAACTGCTGCATACCCTACATATCAGGGATGATCTATCTATCTCCCCTGAAAGATGCACAGTAGATCATCACGTGGGAATGATCTGCAGATGATTTGTCGGTGGGCTTGTGGATAGTTGTGCTATCGAGGGGTCCCAAAGAGGTAAAGCTCGCCACGCCCCCATATAGTCAGCCAGCTGTGCCGCGTCTCGATGTGTGACTCGGCGGTTGTAAAACACAAACGGTGCTGCCTTGGGTGGCGTGTTACTTACTATGTCATCGCCTTCCTTGCGCCTGACCTTGCGCACTAACCTGGTGAGCTACTTCCTTTCCTTACCCTGCCTCTTGTCTCCTCTAACCTAGCCTCGGCTTCAGCTTTTTATTGCCTGATATCACCATGCCTTGTGTCACTGTTGAGCACGCCATAACATTCCTCGGCCTTACCTTACTTTAGCTAAGCTTAGCTAAGCTTAGCTTGCCTTGTCTTGCCTTGTCTCACTATTCCTTGCCTGACCTTACCCCACACTTCTTTTTTTCCGTTCCTTCCTTTGCCTCGACTTTTACACGCGGGCTGCGATAGGGTAGAACTAGTCGCCCCGCAGAAAAAAACTGACTTTCCGGATTTCTTAACCCAACCTTGTTGGAAAAACCATTACCGCTTTACAAAAAATATTCGTGACATACCTACAGCTAGTTCATCGGGTAGCACTCTTAACTTTTCTCGAGTAAATCAGTTCTTGACTGAGTAATGGAGGCCCTTAAGGTCAAGTGAGGATCCTGAAAAAATAGGGACTCACCCAGCGTTAACTCACATACCTGGTATTCACTTTGCTTGCCTAACATCACCGAACATTAAATAACCTGAGCTCACGATATCTCAACGTCAGTTTACCTAGCCTCAACCTCAGCTTAGTTTTGCTTCTCTCATCTTGCTTGATTTTCACTCTGACCTTGCCCGACCTTGCCTCATACCCAGGCACCAAGGTATTTAATTGACTTACCTTGCCTTGTCTGACCTTAGCTTACCCAGCGTTACTTCAGTTTGGCTCTGCCTGTCGAACGTCCCCATACCTTACATTTCCTTAGCTTATCTTACACCGGAGATACCGTCCCATGCTTGACCTTAGTCCATCTTAGGGTAGCTTAGTCTAGCGAGTCTTGCCTTTGGGTAGAATAGCTTATGCTATCTGACTTGCCTCCCTTTCCCTCCCCAACCCCCCTCCGTCCATCTCCAACCACCCCTGTTTTCAGTTTCAGTTTCATTGCCCGTTTACGGGCGCTGAACTCTGCTCTCTCCGAAAGCATGCGTGGCCGAAGGTCTAATGACTAAGGCAATCAACCAAACCGGCACTTAACCCACGCCTGCTTGTGTTTCATCGCTTGCTCGCCTGCTTGAGGACATAGAACTCCCCCCCTGCGCCACCCCACCCCACATCACTACACCCCCCCACCTCCCATCAGCCTCCTATTGTTCCATCGCTTGCTTGCCTGCCTGAGGACGTTGAACTCCGCTTCCAGCTGCCGCTCCGCCTGATCCTCCAGTCGGCCCTTGTTTCTCTGTCTTGCCACCTTAGCGATGACCTTCGATTTTCGACCTGGTACTCTCGCCGTGTACACGGTACAGGTCAAGCCCTTACCGTCATTTTTTAATTTGTGGTTTTGTTGTTGCAGTGTGTTTTTGTCGTTTTTGTGTTTTGTGTTCGTGATTTTTTGTGTTTTTTTGTGTGTGTGTGTTTTTGTTTGTTGTGTGTCATGTTGTGTTTGTTCCGGGTTTTCGTTTGTGTTTTTCGTGTTCGTCGTGTGATAATATTTTTCGTGTAGTGCGTGCGTTTTTTTTTTTGGGGGTGTTTTGTGTTTTACGATGTGTATGCAGTAGTTTTCAATTTGTAATAATGAGAAAAATATATATGATTTTGTTGTAGTTGGACACATGCGCATACACGGAGACGGACGAGCAGCACGCGCGGGACGGACAGGACAGGGTCAAGGTTAAGGTTGACCCTCAGCTCATCGTAGTCGGGGAGCGCCAGTGGGAGGAAGCGAAAGGGGGTTAGGGTGTACTCACTATCATGCACGACCGTAGTCGTACGACCATATATACCCTCGCATCCCTACAATGCCGGGACGGAGCACGTCGCGTTTTTCACCGGCCATGTAGACCTTGCTTGCACCGAAAGCGCGAGGCGAAACGTGAGGTGTTCGGCGAGTCGCGTGAGGGGTGGGCTGCATCCTGCCCCTAACAAAACCCGCTGGTGGGGCGGACTTGCGCATACACGGATGGCAGCTTCAATGAGATATCACGGTGGTCCATAGTTAATAGGACCTACGGTACACACAAAAACCTATATATTTCCCTATTTTTACTAACAATATTTGGTCCTGTTAACTATGGTCCCCCGTAATAGTATGTTTTCTCATTCGGCCCACTTCCAGAGACAGCACTAAATATTATACCAGGTACTAGGTATTCATTTGTTGCTTGCCTTAGCCATTTGGCCACTGACGGGGTTAAGGGTGGGGGCTGCGACAGCGAAAAAAACAAAACCGTCATCGGCGTGAGCCGGCGGCCGTGCTTGTTGCGCCTTCGCGTCGATGGAAACAAAAAAAAGCACGAAAAATCTAGACACCTCGAAGCCCCCAGCCCCAATCCCAACCTCAAGGCCAAGCGCTCGGCCCACTAGCATGCACTGGTACCACTCCGTCCGGAAGTGCAAAAATCGTTTGTGGCATTCCTATGCTGTATATACATACATATACATAGCTATAATCACTTTTACTTTCCAGCTGAACTTGCAGGAGGGTTTACCCTCAGCGATCTTCTTCTGGACAACAAGCCGTGGTCACAGGTGTCGTCTCCCCCCCCCCCCCCCCCCCCCCCCGGTGCGCGCCTTCTATTTTTATCTCGCATAGGATACGGTGTAGCATTCACACTGCTCGTCGATTTTCATCGAACGTTGCTACGAGCACCGCATCGCACGGGTGACAAGACAACCCCCCCCCCCCCGTTCAAAAAGAAAATTCCGAGCCGATTCTCTCGACAACGGTGACAGCGAGGCACCAAACCGAACGAGAGGATTACGTATTGTGTCCGTCGGAGATATCTCGAAGATACCCGCTCGAAAGCCACTACATGCAGACAATGGTTGGGTGTATCCCCCCTTGTTTCGGAGAAAATTCGCCGGGAAATTCGGAGGTGTGATTTTTTATCACCCATGTGTTAATTTTTTTTACGGTCCCTGCAAGGTTCCTACATTGCCGGACCAAATGGTGCCAGGTACATAGCCCCCACCCCCCCCCAACTACGTGAGCTAGGCATCCAGGGTACCGTTTTTTGTTTTTTTTTTTTTTTTTTTGGCGGTCGCCCACAGCTGGTCGTCTAGATAGATCATTTGTGCGAAGTAAAGAACCTTTACTCTGCACAAGGGAATTGATCGTATCTCGTAGTGTTCAAGGTACGGCACCCAAGAGGCAGTTACATAGTACTCCCATTGCTGTCTCTGGAGGTGGCTACACCGGAAATTTAACTAACTCATTGAAGCTGTCATCCATATGCAAGTCCGCCTCACAAGCGGTTCTTAGTAGGATGCAGCTCACCCTTCATGCGACTCGCCGGACACCTCACGGCGCTTCGCGCTTGGTGCAAGCAATGTCTGCCTGGTCGGTGAAAACCCGACATGCTCCGTCCCGGCATTGTAGGGATGCGAGGGTCTATGGTCATACGACTACGGCCATGCATGAGATCGAGTACATGTCTCCTATCGAGTACACCCCCCCCCCCCCCCCCCCTTCTCCCGACGTTCCGATAACATGTTTCGATATGAAATTCCGAAGTATATTCCGAGGCGATATTCTGTTAGGACCTTCCGGTATGATTTTCCGATATAATCTTCCCGTCTGCTATCCCGATACTGCCGACATTTTCCAGAATCGAGCTCTCTTCAATCTGCCTTGGGCGGCCGAGAACAGTGCACCCCCCCCCCCCCCCCCCCCCCTGTTCCTCCCCCTCCCCCCCCCCCCCCCCCCCCCCCCCCCCCCCCTTCTCCACACCTTTCCGATCTCTCTGACGTCAGTGAGCTGGTCCCATGACAGCTGGTGGTCCGCCTTCCAGGCAGGGTCTTCGGTGCCGGCCCAATCATCCGACCTATGCATCACACCAGGTACCAGGGTGTGTATGTCGAGCGAATGCAAGTTTCATATTTTCCATCGCGCCCAACGCAAAAAGGGTACTGCCGTACCTCTTTCGAGATGGCTGAAGACGGTTTTTACTACCGCGATTCTACTGCCACCGCCGACCGAGATTTTTCCTGGAGTATTCTCCAAACTCTTCTTCAACCAACGCACACACAAGTTGACGACAGCTACAAATCCTGTAGCGTGAGTGTTAGTTAAAGCGAAAAAATACACACTACGCAATAATGTTGGGTATCGAACGAGAATTCGGGTTCGGTACGCACGATACTTTACCGATAAGCAAAACACGTACTCGATATGATTTCGATATTTGATGCATGGAAGCTTCGGTTCAGTGTCTACACAGAACAAGACACGGAAGGGAGGGGGGGGGGGGGGCAGAGGATGGAGGGCACAACTAGTTCCACACGATGCACCGAAAGTTTGATACGACATCCGACACAAAAATTATGGAGAGTTGCAAGGTTTCAAGGTGGGGATAATGTTTACGGAGGAGTACACCATTGCTGCATAAATCACAGCGGTACGTCGGCGGCCCATTTTACATCATGTGTCCTGCACGTGATGAATAATTCTATTACGGGGGTCCATAGTTAATAGGACCTACGGTATACATTAAAAACTATGTATTTACCTATTTTTACTAACAATATTTGGTCCTATTTACTATGGTCCCCCGTAATAACATGACCATTAGAAAGTGAGAGACTACCTGTTAGCGAAAGCGTCGCCCGTCACGGGCGCAAACACGAAGCGCACCAGGCACGACCAAGTGGTTATATTTCATCGAGGACAACAAGCACCGGTCGCTGGCCACTGTCACGAAATTAGGTCTCATCATCATATTCGCGCGGCGATACGACTATACGAGACGTCCCTAAAATATACCAGGTATCGCATCAACGGCATCATATACCAGGTATGTCTCATGCGAAGAAAAATATATGATGATATGTTACGATAAATGTACCCGTCATCCACCACGGCGTCGAAATGGAGCGCACCAAGCTGGATCAGTGGATCATGTCACCGATCGAGACAATACCGTATCAAACGCATGATACCACACCCCGGTGATATTTTTTTTTTACCTTCAACAATGTTATCACCGGGTGTGCTGTTGTGGAGGTGTGTTATATCTAACGCAGCCTCGGTGATAACGCACCATGCACGAGAGCCCCGCAGCTGGGGGGCGTGGTAACTAGGGAGTAATTACAACGGTATCCATGGTTGCCAAGGAATGTTGGGTGAGTCCCGGTCTCTGGCCACGTCCCTAAACTATACCGCCCTCTCCCGAAAAATATGAGGACATTTTCTGTAGTAACATCACACAGCTTCCGACATAATCAAACAGATCAGACAGATCATCTATCTATAAATAAAAATGATCTATCTATATAATGTAGATCATCTGTTACGGGGGACCATAGTAAACAGGACCTACGTTACACACAAAACCTATATATTTACCCATTTTTACTAACAATATTTGGTCCTGTTTACTATGGTCCCCCGCAATAGCAGTTCCTCGCCTGCCGCCGTGAGAGGTAGTGCAGGATCTGCCTTATAGGACATATCCAACCAAATAAAACATGTGCTCCTAGATCATGCACATTTTACGAGTCCCACCCAGCAACATGAGCTAGATCATACATACGATATCAGGAACAGATAGATCTATCTGACAGATCCAACCCAATAAAACATGTGCTCGTAGATCATGCAGATTTTACGAGTCCCACCCGGCAACATGAGCTAGATCATACATACAATATCAGGAACAGATAGATCTATCTGACTTGAAAGATCTAGATCATCAAGTGGGAATAGACGATCTGTCACTCATGTGAGTAACGTTTCATCCCAAGCGGTCCTCATGTCGCGCGACGGGGTGGTACCAGGTGCCCCGAAAAAAAAAAATAGATGGCATGAGGGAAGATAATGTGATGATGACGTACCCGTCACCCATCATGGGCGTCGAAATGGAGCGCACCAAGCTCGACCAATGGGTCACGGATCGAGACAATAAGGCCCGGTCTTTGGCCACGTCCCTGATGGTTCCGTCTCCTCCTCCCTCTTCGTCTCCGTCTCCGCTTCCGGCCAACTGTAGCAGAATAACGCCTGTCACAGCAGAGGTGCCGGTTTCACCGACCGTCAAAACAAGGTACCTTTTACCCGGCATATACCAAGTAGTGTTGGATATCGGATATCGCTATCGGAATCGAGGTTGATATCGGAATCGAGGTCGACATCGGAATCGAATTCCATACGATACCAACAAACAAACAAAAAACAATCGATACGATTCCGATCGTCACTACCAGGGTACCTGCAACATCGACGCTTTCGTTCAAGTGTCAGCATAACGAAAACATGGGGATGCCAGGAGATGAAGGGCAAGAACACGTCCGACAGTACGCGAACGATATATCGATATTACACGATATACTGCTGAGCCGAACATTTCGATTAGGAATAGTGCCAAGGTAATACAGTAGTAGTAGGAACGAGGGACGTGGATGGGAAATTCGAGCACTCAATACACGCTATCATACGCGTTACGCAATACAAGATATAGACACCAGGTACAAAATGATGTGTAAGATAGGCCGTCGAAAATCTGGGGTTTGTGGAGCGGGATTAAATCTTAAAAACATATGGAAGAGGCTTGTTTGGCTAGGGGATACATAAGAGCAGATACTGTAGATCAAGTTTGCTAGAGGTTGAAAGCGCATTCAGCAGAGAGACAAGGAGACCACGGGCGCCACTGCAGTCAAACGAAACATATTTCGACTTGCGCATTCTTCGCACAGTACACCGTTCTTTCAACATACCCGTCGACGTTGAGCACACCCAGTGTCCATGCTGATTCTTCACCCTGGAGAGATACAAGCTCCGTGGTCACGTGGTCACGGACTACCACGCAGAGACACGAGCATTATATCGCAACGCAATGCACTCGGTAAAGAGATTCGACAATGCCGTTGCAGATGCCATCGTATTGCGTAGGGCAAGCACAACGTAAACACACCAGCAGCCCCTCGTAGATACACTGAAAGAGCGAGACACGTCAGAAGAGAAAAAAAAAAAACTGGCAAGAGTACAGAAAGCTGGTTGGAAACTGACTGACAACAGCAATGACTGCCACTTGTAGTGTTGGATATCGGATATCGGATATCGGCATCGAGGTCGACACGACACCGATAAACAAAAAAAAATCGATACGACTTCGACATTTGACACTGTACGTCGAAGCTTTCCATCAGTGTCAGCGAGGAAAAAAAAAAAAAAAAAAACCCGGGGACGCCAGGGGATGCACGGCAAAACACGTTCGATAGTACCACACACCGAAAATTCGGTAGGATATCCAACTCTCTTTACAACAACTACGTACTGCTGCTGTGAGGGTTGTGGCTGAAGGGTATACCCGCATAACACCATCACACCGGGTGATAAGCTAACACACCCCCTGAGACGAATTTCATACCCGGGGTTCTCCCAAACATGCCTTAAGGGGGGCACACACAAGGAAAATGGTGGCCTTGGAAATATTTCGTGGAGATGGTTGCATGTTAAGGCGCGTCGCTTGTCGTACTCGGTACGCCCTCCCCGTTGTCCACAAACCCACCTATGAAAATCGCCCGAGGGGGGGGGGTGTGTGTGTTATCTTATCACCCTAGTGTGGTACGGTACTTGGCAAGAAAGTTTCCGGATAACATTTTTTCGTGGGTAGAATGAAGCCGAACAACACCAGGCGACTATTACGGGGGACCATAGTTGATAGGACCTACGGTACACACAAACACCCATATATTTTCATATTTTTACTAACAATATTTGGTCCTATTTACTACGGCCGCTCCCCGTAATACCACTCTGACCGTGAGGGCAAGACACGGCTGGGCTCTGATATGACCATCAAACGAAGACTATATTCCGGCTCACAGCGGTATCAACTACCAGGTATTATTTACGGGGGGGGGGGGGGGGGGGCTAGCAAGTAGGACCAAATATTGTTAGTAAAAATAGGTAAATATATACATAGGTTTTTGTGTGTACCGTAGGTCCTATTTACTATGGCCCCCCGTCATAGTGTACCAGGTAAGTCAGTTATTGATAGTGCGCACAACCCCCTTGAGCGTTGAAGATAAACAATGGTTGGTAACGTCTGGTGCTATCAATCGTCTTACGACGACGAGCAGCGCGCCCGCAGCAAGCAGTACAGGTATATACCGAGACGTATGTATAGACAGACCATCTCGCGGCCGTGCCGTATGACTCTTTGCGCTCAACCATTGTAACTGGGACAAGAAATTTCCATCGCCCCTCGACGACGAAGTATCCGTTGCTGTGATCGTCACCTTGGAGGCGGTCATTTTTTTCCCTCCCCAAGTCTCGAGAGGACTAAGTCAGCCAGTTAGCTATCACGGAGGCCCCTACTGCTGTGGTAACTATTACGGGGGTCCATAGTTAGTAGGACCTATGGTATACATAAAAACCTATGTATATATACCTATTTTTACTAACAATTTGGTCCCGTTAACTATGGATCCCCGTAATAGGCCCCCCAAAAAGCCCGAAAGCGCTCACTCAAAAGGTGCAAGTATGATCAAGAGCTACAGCAAAAGCAGTACCGCGTGAATCGAAGATGTCGTCTGTACAAAACTTTGCGGTTGATGACAGGCTTCCCATCGATGCTACATTGATTCAGAAATACATTGGGAAGCCTCTTCCTCCCCTTTCGGACCCATACATTAGGGGCCACCGTGATAGCTGGCGTTCGTCAGCTAACTAATACCTCGTAGTATAGCCGGGAAGTCTATCAACAGCGAAAGTCTTACAGCCCCACCCTGTGGGTTTTTCAAAGGGAAAACAAATCGTCGAAAACAAACGGACGATCACAAGCGTCAGTCACGTGGAGGCAGGCTCCGGCCGTCGCTGGGTTTTAAGACTCCATGTAGACCATGACACATTTACCGCTGTAGTGCCCGAACTCAGTTGTTAGTTAACAGACGGCACAAACTGGCCGAATGTTAACGGTGAGCCGTCGGCAGGGCCCCGTTTCGTCTCCCTGATCGCACGCCATCCACCACAACCGACTGCTGTGCATATTATTGAGCTGTTAACGTACCGATACTATAAATATATTTACGAGCAACAGCAGCGAATCAACCCTTTGAGGGCAAACTGCACTCCCGTTTCGGGGACAAACCAGTCATTTTTCAAGTACCAGGTAGCTATTACGGGGGGACGTAGTAAGTAGAACCTACGGTACAGACAAAAACCTATATATTTACCTATTTTTACTAACGACATCTGGTCCTATTTACTATGGTCCCCCGCAATATCAATAGTGGACTGCAGCAGTCCTGATAGCGTTAATACCGGTACATGATACGCATAACATGTACCTGGGTACCACGTGCCACCAGACATGACATACAAAACGGAATACCGGGTATTTTATACCAGGCACCCCGTATACCACTCGGCACCTTGATCCCACGTCATCCACCGAACTTGTGTGGATATCACTGAGCAGTTCATTTGGTGTTAGATTTTATAAATAATGGATTCATACCTGGTATATGATACCTGGTACGTTGACATGCTCCAGGTGCCTGGCACATAAAATGGTATATCTGGTACAAAAACACCTGGTAACTACTATTGTATACTACTAATACTAGTATTACGGGGGACCAGAGTAAATAGGACCTATGGTACACACAAGAACTTATACATTTGCCTATTTTTACCAACAACATTAGGTCTTATTTACTATGGTTCCCCGCGATACCATTGTCTACCACTATAGTATACCGGTATATGCGTACAAGTACAGTGCAGTATTGTGCCGAACACACCAACTCCAGAAATGGCAACTCTACCTATTACGATTACGGGGGGCCATAGTAAATAGGACCAAATGGTGTCAGGAAAAAAAGATAAATATATAGGTTTTTGTATGTATCATAGGTCCTATTTAATATGGTCCCCCCTAAGAGTGGAACTTCTAATCTAATATTCAGCGAGAGCTGTTTTATATGCCCCGCCGGGGGAGCAGGCAGGGGGGGGGGGTGGCTCCAAGAATTAGTCGTGAGTTGGCTTTTTGACATCTTCGTATACAGCAGTAGATGACTACAGCAGTCCCATCGTGGGCACGAAACACTTGGAAATAGAGTCAGATTCAGGTTTATGTACAGTTACTGCACTGCTCAAGGAAAATGTTACTACTATTTTTTGCGGAGGACCATAGAAAATAGGACCTACGGTACACACAAAAACCTATATATTTCCCTATTTTTACTAACAAGATTTGGTCCTATTTACTATGGCCCCCCGTAATAGTGGTGACTTTCGTATGGGGAGATTGGTGGGTTAGAGTTCAGATAAGGCTATTATTACGGGGGGCCATAGTTAATAGGACCAAATAATGTTATTACGGTAAGGGACCACAGTAAACAGGACCAAATATTGTTAGTAAAAATACCTATATATATAGTTTTTTATGTGTGCCATAGGTCCTGTTAACTATAGACCCCCGTAATAGTAAAACTAGGTAAATATATCTGAACTCTAACCCACCAATCACTATAGTAAATAGCTCCAAATAATGTTAGCAAAAATAGGGAAATACATAGGTTTTAGTGTCTATCGTGGGTGCTATTTACTATATATAGTCCCCCGTAATAGAACAAGGCCACGGCCATGAATGAGAGCCAACGACCTCGAGTGCCCTAATACTCCGTCCTTGAAGCAAGGGGACGTGTTGATGATCTTGTTATTACGGGGGGCCATAGTAAATAGGACCAGATATTGTTAGTAAAAATAGGTGAATATATAGGTTTTTATGTGTACCGTAGGTCCTGTTAACTATGTAATAGAATAGTATCCCAGCGCTCCTCACGGTTATATACTGCTGTACAGAGTATCCGAAAGAATAAGGGACAGCACACAGCAGTAGTTGAGCTAAAATTGACACACCAAGTTGGAACGTGGAAGTGTGGTGAGTAGGACCGCATTCCCGTTTTGGGGACAAATTACTCGGAATTTGACCGGTCTGTCCCCAAATTGGGACTGCAGTTCTAAAAGGGTTTATTTACCTTAAGCTTTTTTTTTACCAATCCGCCGGACAGGATAATGAAAAAAAAAAAAAAAAAGTGGTTTGGGTATTGCTGTTGACTATTACGGGAGACCAGAGGTAAAAGGGACCAAACATTGATATTATTAGTAAAAATAGGTCAATATATAGGTTTTTTTATGTAGGCCATTGGTCCTATTAATTGCTTATGGACCCCCGTAACATTGTCCGTCCCTTACGGTTTCCGACAGAGTGCAACATACAGCTACCACTGAAGAGGTGGGCGGGTCACTGCAGCCCAAGCTACAACTACCACCACCACCACCACCACCACCACCATCACCCCCCCCACCCCCACAATCGAACGGAGTTCGCTGGGTTGTTGGGTTCGATCGATGGCCTGCCGAGAGCACTGAGAAAAAAAAAAATCCCACTGCATTTATTTTGCATGCTCGCAACAACTTTCTCACACAAGCTCCTGGTACTATTAATAGTAGTTTGTCCTACCAACAGGCGCTACGTACCGCAGCGCTGAACGAGAACAACAGCAGCAGTCTACTGATCTGATGGTACGTGTTCCCTGCAAATCGGTGTTTTACTCTGCTGCGCCTTTACGGGCCTCTGCGTGCACGCACTCTGCTGCACACAGAGCAGGACACCAGGTGCCACGGTAACTACGTAAAAACCGCGTAACACGTAAGGTAAGGTAAACACAGACGGATCTCTGAGCTGGTTGGTTTACTCGACACCAGCAGTACGGACAGCGTAAAAAACGCCGGGCCTCTGCGTGCACACACTGAGAAGCAACATACCAGGTACCGTACCATGGTACATACGTAAATACCGCCGTATAACAGGTCGTGCGGTAAGGTAAACACAGACGGGTCTCCCAGCTGGTTGGTTTACTCGACGCCAGCAGCAGTAGGGACAGCGTAAAAAACGCCGAGCGGTGCGTCTGTGGAAAATAAATATATCGGGGAGAACTTTTAAGCCGCCATTTTCGTTTGTGTACGCCTGCCTTCACCCTTCGAGAACCGCAGTCGATTGTTCCGTTCTGGGGCCGAAACTACTCACGAGTACGTATAACACTTGTGGTGTGCTGTTCAAATCGGTATTGCAGTTCTAAAAAAAGGTTAAGGCATGTGTAGGAGAAAATCGAAGATCAGCTCCGAAATTCAACCCAGGGGGTTGTGTTGACTCATGACCCGTGTTTTCACGAAACATCTGTGCAGGCCCACGAATAAGAAACAGACTCGACAACTAGCACTATGGACGGAAATGTATGCGGATCATTTCGTATTCCTACCTATGCCTGAACGCACCTTACATTTCTGTCAAGGGTGGCACACCTAAAGCACCGACTCCTGACAGAAACCAGAAGAACAAGGTCCAGGCTGGTTTTTCTTATTTTGAGGATGGGTGCGTTCTACACTAACTTCAGCACAATGAATCTCGATGTTCTTACTTGCGTCAATCTCAAGCCTGCCTTTTGCTCGTTTTTTTTTAAATTAGGTGTCCTGTCCCTGTGCCATATCACTCTGTCCGAAGATATAAGGAAACGTTTGATTAAATGTTTACATACAAACCGTCTTTAGTATTTTGGGACAGAGTGGTTTATGCCTAAACATTCTATATTTCCATTCAGTTATATTCCCGTTCAGTCACAGGAAATAAATACGGGGGTCCATAGTTAATAGGACCTATGGTATACATAAAAACCTATATATTTACTTATTTTTGCCAACAATATTTGGTCCGATTAACTATGTTCCCCCGTAAAAGTATTCATACCTATTCCTATTTACGGGGAGCTATAGCAAATAGGACCTGCGGTACACACAAAACCAATATATTTACCTAGTTTTACTAACATTATTTGGTCCTGTTAACCATGGTCCCCCGTGATAACCATTGCTACCGTTTCGTCCAGGGTGACGCACCTCCGGTATACAGATATGTAGATATATCACTCTGACCTCATATATAAGGATCGTTTGGAATGAACATTTAAGTGCGAACTGTGCCTATATTTCGAGTCAGACTGGTATATGTGTGTGCCGTAGTCCTCATTCCTCCCAACAGCAGTGCCGGTATGATATGCGCCAGCCAACAAATAACGGCACTATAGCAGCACTATTCTACACCCTACCACGCCGGTTGTTGACCCCATTTGTGCAAAGGGATTCCACGGGCACTAAATACAGCGGGCAGCCAGCACTGCCCAACCGGCACTATAGAGGGACCACGACCACAGCAGTTAGTTAGTGCGCCTAAACCTTCCTTACATATCCGTTTTGGACCATAATAAATAGGACCTACGGTACACACAAAAACCTACGTATTTCCCTATTAATACAAACAATATTTGGTCTCATTTACTATGGACCCCCCGTAATAGTACCGCGCTGGACACAAATGCAAGCACCGACGTTTAATGGTACTATTTATACCTAGTAATAGACGATTCTTACGTTTTCCGATCAGCGTGGTGGTAACAAACACCCTCGCAAGGCTCCCCTTTTCTATGCGCATATGTGTGGGTGGGGGGACGCTGAGAAAGTTCGCTCTGCTCGAGGACGGTCGGTGTGTGTCACAATAACGTTCCCAAGAGGCTTGCTCGTCAGGTGTGACGGGTTTTCTGATTGGCGCTCCTACACTAGGGGACGGATCAGTAATACACGAGTCACCTGTTCAGAGTCCAGAACTAGGAAAGCAGCGGGAACAGCAGGAGGTAGGTATGCAGGAGAAGCGTTTTAGGCTGAGCTGAGCTGAGCTGAGTCAAGGCGGGTGCCACGTATCCGCCGCTGCTGGGCCCTTAGAAATCCGGAAGCCTTTTCCGCACAAGCCTTAAGCCTACTTCCAGGAAACAGAACAACTTTTACTCGCAGGCTTCATACGTTGGCAGTACTGGTGCGAGACCACGTCACGATCCACAATCTGCAATACTGCCTGTACCTGAAATACTCTGCTGTAGTACTGGATACCTGGTCACAGATATCACATATGTATAGGAGCCACGAGCTGAAACAGACTTCAGGGAAATTACTGAAACTATGGAGCAAAAATGTCAGAACATCATCACATCATCACATCATACGTTAGCCGTTTACATAAACTGTTCGTGCGCCGAGGGAAATCGCGGCGAAGCTTCAACCAATCAAACGCTTTCATTCCAACGACTCTACAAGCAACTGAAATCTGAAGTCTGCAATCCCACAACCCCACACCGCTCTCCACTAAAAACGATGTGACACGTGACACATTTCTAATGGTCGTTGTCGATGCTGGGGCCAACCACCAACAGCCCCCCATGCAACAGCAACTGCAACTACGTACCAACAGCCGCTCACGCTCACAACAGCAGCTGCAACTATTAATATTAATTGCAAGATGTCGACGGGTAGAAAGAACGGTTCAGTGTGAAAAAATCTCGTACAGGTACTATTGCGGGGGACCATAGTAAATAGGACCGAACATTGTTAGTATAAATAGTCAAATATATAGGTTTTTACCTACACCACAGGTCCTATTAACTATGGACCCCCGTAACATCAATATATATTTTTATAGTGCAACCATTTCCCGCTCTGTCCGTAAGTTTAAGGAACAGTTATTTTTCATAACATTACTACCCAAACGGTCAAACGATCTTTACATTTCCGGACAGAATGGCAGAACAAATAAACTACCTCGTACTCTGATATTCAACACTGCCGTCCCGGTTGTGGGAGACAAAACATATCTAATTCCAAGTAGTTTATCCCAACTGAAAACGAGAGTGCAGCCGTGACAGGGATACGATGGGCATGCTTCGGAGTATATATCTACTATTGCGGAGGCCCACAGTTAATAGGACCTATGGTATATATATATATACATAAAAACCATAAAAACCTACCAGGTCTATGTATTTCACTGTTTTTACTATTAATAACAATATTTGGTCCTATTTACTGTGTTCCCCGCAATATATAGATATATATACTGCCGTGCGTGTTGGCTACCCACGGCTACACTACAGATTGCCAACACTATTGATGAGGAGTTGGTATAACGACGCTATGACGGCAGTACGTACAAAAAAAAGGAAACACACACGCTTTTGTGCTGAACTGTGCTGTGACAGCCCATCTATAACATATACTGATTAAAAAAAAAAATGGTTATTTTCTTACTATTAATATCACGGGGGATCACCTACGGTATGCACACACCAAAAACTACATATTCCCCTGCTTTTACTAACAATATTTGGTCTTGCTTACTATGGTCCCCCTTAACACTGCTTGCTGTCATCTATTGGGGCGCCGTATAGCCCGTGGCAGATGGGCTGTCAAAACAAATCTATTTCCATTTGCTATCTTCGCCCTTCGTTTCTCTCTCCCTCTATTATACTCGTGACTCAGATCCGGGGTCACACAGATATTAATAGCAGGCTCTCCTCCCCCCTCACCCCGTACGCAGATATCAATAAGCAGGCTCTCCTCCCCCCTCACCCCGTACGCAGACAGGCTCTCCTCCCCCCTCACCCCGTACGCAGATATTAATAGCAGGCTCTCCTCCCCCCTCACCCCGCACGCAGATATTAATAGCAGGCTCTCCTCCCCCCTCACCCCGTACGAATCGTATCTTGCATTTTTATCGCGAGAAAAAACACTTGCTTGCCCTTTCTTCCCTCGTGGACTCCCCCCCCGTCGATTTTTTCAGGGTACTCGTCGTCAAATTTCCCGACGTGAAATTACCGCCCTGGTGGACGGTGCCGGTACTGGCGGCAATTACAGTCATATACATAGTTCGGTAGTACCGAGAACAAGGAGGTACACCGCCAAGAAAACAAAAAACTGCTTACCGCCTGAAAATTACCGCCATATCCCACTACTGCCACACAGTTACTGCCATACTGCATTACCGCCGTATTTTGGTGTTACCGGGACCGCCAAACAATTACCGCAATACACAAGGCATTACCGCCAAACAGTTACCGCCACACGGCATCACGGTCCAAAAGGTACCGCCACGGTTGTCCAATACGTTAAATATACCACACGTACATATACCACTCTGCATGTCTGGTTTCGAAGAACCCTTGGAGATCAAACCCGCCATACTATTACTTTTTTTTTCTTTTCATTTTTTTTTTCCGGCTCTGTCGTGTCCCTCCTGGGTATAACTTCTTCTCTCGGTTGTGTGGGACGCACGCGCACACCCACCCAGCATGTGTGATCCAGCAGAACAACGAAAACTTTAGATGGGAGTCCAAGTGCTACTCTTTTTCATCACGTCTTTCGATTCGCACAAGCAAGATAGTTCAGTTTATAAGTCATCGTTTACACTTCGAGCAAAAATTATAATTTGACAAGCTGGTCAACATGACATTTTGAGTTTTGATTGCTGATTTTCTTCATCATTGCTCGTGGGTGCAATCACGAAACCAAACATTCCAAAGGTACGAGTTTATGTGCAAGGTTCACATCGTCGGAAAAGAGGCTCGCCGTTTGTTCTGGCGCCAAAGAAATGCAGCTATTTTTAATAGGCACCGCAAAAAACCGCCAAGGTTCGAGTTTACCTGTATGTTACCGCCAAAAAACAATAAACCGCTTACCGCCGAAACATTACCGCCATATAGCACTACCGTCAGCGGTTTACCGCCATAATTTGGTGTCACCGGGACCGCCGAAGGCGGTGCCGCCATATTGCATTGCCATCGGCGATTTACCGGCATATTTAGGTAGTACCGGGAACCGGCGGAGACGGTGCCGCAAAAAAAAACGAAAACCGCCTATCGCCGAAAAATTACCGCCATTGGGCATTACCGTCCTGCCTGTGTCCACCGGAAAAAGCTTTCCCAACGAGTACCCTGGAATTTTGGCATAGGCCATAGTAGCCCACAGACATCATACGCAGCACCAAACACCACGACGCTCGTCCGACTGTCCGAGTTTTTCGCCTGTTCCGTTCCACTCCCTAGGCCTGTACGGACTGTAGGACACCGCTCTGGCCGTAAATATAAGATCCATTTGATGAGCACATCAGAGACCAAACGGTTATTATATTAACGAACATAGTGGCTATCGTGTCTGCCTGGTGTTTGGTCACCACCGGCCAGACTTCAGGGAAATGAGCTGCAACTAATGTGAGAACAATGTGAGAACATCGCCATGATGATGATGATCATCATCGTTCGCCTGGGACACAACACCACAATACGTAACACGTGATCAGTGATCAGTGATCAGAGAGAGGCCGCCCCGAAGCAAAAGAAATCAATTTCAACCAGCTGGCGATCAGCAAAATCGGTGACATCAAGATTAATGGGGATGTTGGCTATTTATTGGCCGTTGCCTGTTGAGAGCACGTAAAAACATCACACCTCGGATAACGCAACACTTAACGTAGTAACGTTTTATGGTAGTGTTAGGCGTCGGCGAAAAAAAGACCGTAACATTACGTTACTACGTTAACTACTTCCTGGATTTTGTGATAACATAGCGTTAGTGTGTTACGATATTGGCGGGCGATCGCGTAACATTATGTTAGAGTGTTACCTTGATCTCGTACTGACCGCAGTGTATATGTGTTACGGTGTTAGGGTATGCAGCCCGTAGCGAGTAACAGTATGTTAGCGTGTTAGCGGAATTCCTGGTGGCTATCGTTAACACACGTTGAAGGGATAACTTACATGGTCAATTGACCGTTAACATTATGTTATCGTGTTAGCGACATCAGCCCGTATACATAGCGAGTAACGTTACGTTAGTGTGTCAGCGGAATTCTTACTTGCTACCGTAACCCCCTTTACGTACACGGCCAAATAAACGCGTACACAACATTATGTTCGTGTTTTATTAATAGTGAAATTCCTATTAATAGTGGCTATCGTAATACACGTTAGAGATATGACTTATATGATCCATACAACGTGAATATTATGTTACCGCATCAGCCGCAGCAGCAGTCCGTATCGAGCGATGGTATGTGAGGGTATTGCGGAAGTCTTGCTACCATAACAACATAACATACGTCAAACGGATAACGCATATGATCGATAAAACACTATTGTAGCATTATGTTAATGTGTTAACTCGTATGCAATGTGTGTAGTGACACAAGTTAGCAGATAACGTACACCCCCAATCTAACATCAACAATATGTTACTGCCGTGTTAGTTCATACGTGCGAGTGTGCAGATTACGTTATAGATAGATAACGTACTGTGCTATAGATGGATAACAACGTACTGGCGGGGTTTCCACAAGAAAATGAGGCGTTTTTAGCGGGGATCCCTCCTAAGTATCCCCTTTTGCGGTTATAAAATATGGAGGCGTTTTTTACCGGGATGTCATGCTATCCCCCCCCCCCCCCGGGATATTTTTGTAGGTATCACTTACTGGGATGTCGGCGAAATTGGAGAACGCGGCTACGTTCTGTTACTCCCACACGCCCGCTTTACCACAGGAAACACATGATATATCTCGGAAAGATCCGACAGTAACATAAAGTTAGACCCGGATTGATTTTTATGGAAACACGGTAACGGAATGTTACCATCAGATCTTTACTGACGGTAACACCGTAATATAATGATACAGAGACTTCCTTATTTAGGCCAGCATCCTAACATAATGTTACGCATGGACCCGCTAAGACTGTAACGTATCTAACGTACGTAAAGTGTTACGTTATCCGACCGTAAGGCAATCAGATGGGGGTCCAGATAACGTAGTGTTAGTAGTGTTGGCCATTGCGTTATGATACGTTACGAGTGTGTTATCTGTAACACAATGTTATGTGTTAGTAGTGCTGGCGAACATGACAACGTTATGTTAGCGTGTTATGTTTAACACTCCTCCTGAGGGTAACACTATGTTAGTGCGCTACGTCTAACGCTGCGTCGACAATAGCATCATGTTATCGTGTTAGTAAATATGCGGATATCGATCTGGGCATGTTAGAGTGATAACGTACGTGTTTGGTCAAAGCCTAACACTGTGTTACAGTGATAGTTCCAGGACTGATCACGACATAACATAATGTTACTGTACCAGAGCTGAACGAGAGCAAGCAGCAACATAACGATCACGGCAAGCAACAAATGAGTACACCCCCCCCCCCCCCCCCCCCCCCCCTCCCCCCTTTAACGGACCTCTTTCCTTACTACAGGTCACCTCCTAGCGATATATATGGGTTGGGTACCGTTTTTTGTTTTTTTTGGCGGTCGCCCACAGCTGGTTGTCGATTTAGATCATTTGTGGGAGGTAAAGAACCTCTACTCTGCACAAGGGAATTGATCGTATCACGTAGTGTTCAAGGTAAGGCACCTTTACATAGTACTCCCATTGCTATCTCTGGAAGTGACAACATCGGAAATTAAACTAACTCATTGAAGCTGTCATCCATATGCAAGTCCGCCTCACAAGCGGTTCTTAGTTGGATGCAGCTCACCCTTCATGCGACTCGCCCAACACCTCACGTTTCGCTTCGCGCTTGATGCAAGCAATGTCTGCCTGGTCGATCAAAACCCGACATGCTCCGTCCCGGCATTGTAGGGATGCGAGGGTCTATGGTCATACGACTACGGCCATGCATGAGATCGAGTACATCTCTCTTATCGAGTACACCCCCCCCCCCCCCCCCCCCCCCCCCCCCCCCCGCTCCCACTTTAACGGACCTCTTTCCTTACCACAGATCACTCCCCTAGCATTCAGATACGACGCATCGCCGCAGTAGTGAATGCGACCCCCAAAAAAGGGACTCAAGGTCATAAAAATGGAGCAGCATACTATTGAGTGTCTCCCGCTCGAAAAAAAGCCGTGCATTTCATACATACTTCAATGAACGGCTGCGAAAGCATGTCCCCAATTCCCGGGACGTTTGAAAGCGCAACCCGCGAGTGTGCCATGCTAACTTTCCGAGATTGTTCGTGGGGAATTTTTCCGGGGCTATTAAACGGGTATTGACCCGACCCGCGGGCCAGGTTCAGGAGGCCTTCAAAATATCACGGGCCGGGTCGGGTCGGGTCGGGTCGTGTCAGAATATTTCACACCTCGTACAGATAGATGATCTACAGATCCTACAGATCATGTAGATCACCTACAAATATATCGTGTAGCTCCTCACCTGCCGTTGTGAGAGGTTGTGCAACATCTGCCTTATAGGGCAGACCCAACCCAGGAAAACATGCGCTAGATAGGTCATGCAGATTATACGGGTCCCACCAGGCAACATGAGCTAGATCATATAGATCATATAAATACCGGAATAGATCATCTATCTGCCTCGAAATATATAGATCATGATCTGCACATGATCTGTACATCATTTGCCCCAGGCGTGGGAGATTTTCAAAATATCACGGTCGGACCAGGTCACCCCGACCCGACCCGACCCGACCCGACACACGAGGTTTGGCCGGAACCGTTAATAGCTCCAGAGTCTTCTTGACTCGACAACAGCGCCAACGATATGCGCTGCCCTGCTGTTCCCCAGCGTACTGCTTAATGGTCCTACGAAGGCTGGACGCTCGCATGAGGAGAGGTTATCCCAGTGGTGTGTACCGCTGCATTTAGTATCTGGTGATGATGATTCGTCAGCTGCAGCTGCAGCTGCAGCCGGTGTGGTGGTCGGTGGTCGGTGGTGTCTGCCGCAATTTTGCTGGAAATAGGTTCGACCGTTTCGACTAACGCTCGGTGAAGTATATACAAGCAGGCGAAGGCCGCGGGTACCGAACAAGACGGGGAGACTGTTCTAACTCCGCAACTGTTCTTGGGGGGGGGGGGGGGGGGGGGGGGGGGGTGTACTCATTGTCATGCATGGCCGTAGTCGTATGACCATAGACCCTCGCATCCCTACAATGCCGGGACGGAGCACGTCGGGTTTTCACCGACCAGGCAGACATTGCTTGCACCAAGCGCGAAGCGAAACGTGAGGTGTTGGGCGAGTCGCATGAAGGGTGAGCTGCATCCTACTAAGAACCGCTTTAGAGGCGGATTTTCTTGCATATGAATGACAGCCTCAATGAATTGATTTAATCTCTGGTGTGGCACTTCCAGAGACAGCAATGGGTATACTCTGTAACTGCCTCGTGGGTGCCTCACCATTTACGCACTGCGTTATACGATCATCCCCCTTGTGCGGCGTGAAGGTTCTCCCCGCAAAAAAATGATCTAACGCGACCGCCAGCCGTGGTAACCGCCAAAAAACAAACTAACAAACAAACAAACGGTACCCTGGCTGTCTAGCTCACGTAGTGAGAGGCGCGTTTTACAGCGTCGTCGCCAACCGACGCCAACCCAACCTATATATATATATATATATATATCAGTTATACGTTCTTTTGGGGGGGGGGGGGGATGTACTCGATAGGAGAGATGTACTCGATCTCACGCATGGCCGTAGTCGTATGACCATAGACCCTCGCATCCCTAAAATGCCGGGACGGAGCATGTCGGGTTTTCACCGACCAGGCAGAGACATTGCTTGCACCAAGCGTGAAGCACCGTGAGGTGTCCGGCGAGTCGCATGAAAGGTGAGCTGCATCCAACCAAGAACCGCTTGTGAGGCGGACTTGCATATGATTTCACCGACCAGGCAGAAAACATTGCTTGCACCAAGCGTGAAGCGCCGTGAGGTGTCCGGCGAGTCGCATGAAAGGTGAGCTGCATCCAACTAAGAACCGCTTGTGAGGCGGACTTGCATATGGATGACAGCTTCAATGAGTTAGTTTAATTTCCGGTGTAGTCACTTCCAGAGACAGCAATGGGAGTACTATGTAAGTGCCTCTTGGGTGCCTTACCTTGAACACTACGTGATACGATCAATTCCGTTGTGCAGAGTAAAGGTTCTTTACCTCGCACAAATGATCTAACTCGACGACCAGCTGTGGGCGACCGCCAAAAAAAACAAAAAAATCAAAAAACGGTACCCTAGATGTCTAGCTCACGTAGTGAGCGGCATGTTTTACAGTGTCGTTGCCAACCGACTTCAACCCAATCCATATATAATATATATATAACAGGGGGGGGGGGGGGGGGGGGGGGGGGGGGTGTACTCGATAGAGAGAGATGTACTCGATCTCATGCATGGCCGTAGTCGTATGACCATAGACCCTCGCGTCCCTACAATGCCGGGACGGAGCACGTCGGGTTTTCACCGACCAGGCGGACATTGCTTGCACCAAGCGCGAAGCGCCGTGAGGTGTCCGGCGAGTCGCATAAAGGGTGAGCTGCATCCTACTAAGAACCGCTTGTGAGGCGGACTTGCATATGGATGACAGCTTCAATGAGTTAGTTTAATTTCCGGTGTGGCCACTTCCAGAGATAGCAATGGGAGTACTATGCATCTGCCTCTTGGGTGCCGTACATTGAACACTACGTGATACGATCAATTCCCTTGTGCAGAGCACAAATGATCTCACTCGACAACCAGCTGTGGGCGACCGCCAAAAACAAACAAACAAACAAACAAACAAACAAACGGTACCCTGGATGTCTAGCTCACGTAGTGAGCGGCATGTTTTATAGTGTCGTTGCCAACCGACGCCAATCCAACCCATATATAAGAGGGGGGGGGTTTCTTAATTAATGCGGCATGTAAGTTAGTACTCGACCCATTTAGAACTGCAGTCCCGTTGTGAGAGCAAAACACTCGGGAATAGAGTCAAATACATGCTTCTGCACGGTGCAGTGCAAAAAGGGTGAAACGGTCGGAGCGGAAAGATATTTTTGTAGTAGAACACCAGGCAGGTACAGAACGGAGACCGCGTTTCTTCGCCTCAAGATGATTTCCGGCTATATGCACTACCTGGTATTATAGCTGTGTGTGTTCTTCTTTTGCTTTGTCTGTTTTTTGGTTTCACAAGTGGCCAGGACCCCCCCCTCCCCCCCGCCGCCGCCCCCAAAATGTGGGCGTGAAACAATCCTAACGGAGGCATTGACAATGTAGCGCACCATTAGGCGTACCCAATATACAATTGAGAGACTACCGACACCTTGTGGGCTTTGCTATAATGTTCAACGTCCCCACGAGACAAGTTTTTTTTCACGTCCGCATTGTGCATGGGGGGGGGGGTCCCGACCACCTTGCGTGTTCTTTTCTGCTTTCCGTTTGTATTTATCTCCCCCGATCGGAAGCCAAGATGTCGGTGGACGGCACTCGATGATAGCTCCTTCACGGACAGTCTTCAGGGAACTCCCCCCACTAAAATTACAGTAGTACTTCTTACAGTATGTATGATGAGGCCTTGATGGCTCGACGGGCCAAAACAGCGAAAACCAGGCAATTTTGCGTGTTCCCCCGGATTTTGGTCTTTTTCCTATTGAAGTTCAGATGATACGTTCCATCCCACCCGCCAGCGGAGAAATTGCACGTACGTGCAAGCTTCTTAGACGTACACGTATTTTTTGTACCACCTGGCGCCCTGCTCCCATCTGGTGCTTTGACCCCGCTGTGGGCCCGTCCCATTTGGCACCTGCGCCCACCTAGTGGTGCCAAAATATTATCAACCCTCCGCAGGAGCCGCCGGGGGGGCCGCGTGGCACCCTCATTCCATCTGGTACCGTGAAGGCCATGCACATCTACAAAAACTTCTGGTATACATTCGATCGTAATGCATTTACGTGCAAATCTGAAGAGCCTTGCATGTACGTGTAAATTCCCCGCCTTTCCTCCGCACCATTTGACGCTGTCATCGATGTACAAGGTCCGTCTCATAAGCGGTAAGAAGGATGCAGCTCATCCTCCATGCGACTCGCCGAACACCTCACGACGCCCCGCGCTCGGTGCAAGCAATGTCTGCCTGGTCGGTGAAAAGCCGACGTGCTCCGTTCCGGCATGGTAGAGATGCGAGGGCCGATGCTCATACGACTGCGACCATGCACGACACGAGCATATCCCCCTCCCCCTCTCCTTCCAGTAGGGCTCAGCCATACAGGTGACGAACATCCACCACAGGTGATAGCAAGCATGACAGGAGACTCCTTTTTGTTCGAGCGGGTCAAGGTTTATTGAAGCCCTGCCAATACCGGGTGTACTATTAGTAGGTGAAGAGAGGCCATTCAAGGGGCCAGGCTGCCGCCTCCTACATATAGCCTCCTTGACTAACGGCGATCCGCGGTCCGGCCCTAAAAACCACAGCGTTCGACATATCGCGTTCAAAAACGTCACGCATGTTTTTTTTTGCTCATTTTTTTGTTACGAGCTCGCGTACTGTACTCTTTCTCTATTCCGTTTTTTATCTTACAATAGTTGTGCTTGAGTAGTTCTACGTGTTTCTTTTAAGCGTATACCGGTATGAAGTATTCGGTCAAGATATGCACCGAAACATACTGGCAGTACGGGCTTTTCTTCGCTACGGACTCGATATCGGTACCCGACACTTCTTTAAGTTCGGTACGCCCATCAATACCGGTACTCTACACTGCGGTAAGCTCGGTATGACCTCAATACCGGTTCCCGACACTTCGGTAAGTTCGATACATCCACATAAAATACCCCGGGTATCGGTATACCCGACCGAAAATACCCGTGTCATTTTTCCACTGTCCAGATTGATTGGAGGATGTCTTGTGCTCACGGCGTAGAATACTGCGATTACTGCATGTAACAACAGCCACAACAACAACTACAGCAACAACAACAACAACAACATCAACATTCTTGTAGATGTGATTCGTCCGCTCCCTCGTCTGCGTCATATCTCGTGTACAGCTGGCTGCTGAGGTCATGAGCGGTTGCTCGTGGACATTCGGCACACACACTTCTTGCGCCAATATTTATTATGGTACTACCGTAGCAGCATTGCTGGTGGTGAAAATAACAACACTGCAGTTACTTGTCGCACTTGAACTCGGAGCGCCTGCTTATCTTGGTGATGGCTTCAATTCGCGACTACACATGTTGTATGCATGGCATCACGAAAACAGCACGACTCTGCCACAAAGACATAGGGGTCACTTGTACATTAATATCAAGTTCAAATGGTGCTTGCACTTCGGGATATATAGGTTCCAATGAGGAAATATATCACCGGAACTAAACCGAAAGTGAAAGCCTAACGGGGTTGATGTACGTACCTGATACGAAATACTGGATAAATACGACAAAAAAAAAAAGCAAAGAAGTCGTCTTGGTACGGTGGCCAGGTATGTATACAAGGCACAACGACTCAAACCTTGAGTGAAAAGCGACATCTCGCCAAACCGTCTAGGTCTAGAGCCTAGGGGTCCGTAGCGATCTGCGGTTCGAGCGGTCTAGACTAAGCATCAGGTATGGTGCTAATAGCTGTGCAAGTCCACAGCAGAAGAAACAGCAGTTCTGTTTTACACGCTAGTTTTGAACCGTATACTTCACATGCACCTGAGAAACCCGGGGATGTATCCAAGGTGTCCTCTGTCATGCCGCAAGCGTGTTGTACAGCTCCTCGGAGTCAGTTGTAGTGCTGGTACTAGTAATACTGAAGTGCAAACTTGCATCATCCCTCCCCCCAACCGGGTAGCACCCGTGTTGCTAATCGCATTATGTATGCTCGTGGCCGATGCCATCCTCACAATCTATTCACAATCTATTTCATCCCCTTTCATCCGCCTTGAATATATATACTCGAGGTTTGTTGGTTTGTTTAATTGTTCGTTTCGATCACCACTTCCAGTTTCCCAGCTCAGCTGTATGTGGGAAGTTTTCTCTCTCAATAGCTACCAGTATCGTACTTTTGTCTCATCTGGGTGTGTTTTTTTTTTTTCTTCCACTCACAGAATTATTGGAGCCTGGCTTAAGACCACGGGATCTGGCGACTGTACTGCACCGCACATCAATCCCCTTTCGGGTACAACTTACTTGGAATTAGAGTTAAACAGGTGTGTCTGTGCAGTGCAGCACCAAAAGGGTTCACATAATTCGGACGGCAATTCCGAGTACCTTGTCCGTCAAAGGGAGAGTGACGTCCTAAAGGGTGTACCGCAAAAAGGCGTTGAGTTCGCACGGGGGTGCGATCGTTTTTTCGTTTTTCCGCGTTCGATTTTCCCAGAACGGAGAGGTTAATGTTTGCCAATACCGAACACCAATGGAGGCGTTTTCGGAAAAATATGGTCGAGAGATAGCCTTCCGAATTATGATGTTCGAATTGATTAGCACCCTGAACCGTTGTCGAGAATACTATTACGGGGGGCCACATATACTAGGACCTATGGTATACACGTTACTACTACGGGCAACCATAGTTAATAGGATCAAATATTGTTAATAAAAATAGGTAAATATACAGGTTTTTATGTACACCATACCCGGTAGGTCCTATTAACTATGGACCCCAGTAATATTAATAACAATATTTGGTCCTATTTACTATGGTCCCCCATAATAGCGCTAGAAAAATTATCGCACCCCTTGTGCGAAGTCTTTGCGGGAATGTGAGAACAAACACTGAAACAAAAAAAGCAATAACCGCAACAACATGGTAAGGTCCCACTAGTCCGTTGGGCTACTGGTAAAAGGTGAACCAATCGCCTACCCAATCTAAGCCTTAGAACACTCTCCCCCCTTGAAACGGACACCATAACAAACAACCGCAACAGCAACAACAACAATAATAACTACTGTGAGTGGCAAGGCTCTACGGGCTCAACACGGGAACAAATTCCGCCGCGACTGCGAGTGAGATGAAGCAAAACCTGCCACCTCAGAAGTCAGAAGTGCCGCATGTGACATGGGAAACGCCTTCCCCCGAAATCAGCAAACCCGTACTCTGGTACTTGGTATCCATCAGTATATACATAGCAGCCGACGATTGAGCTCGGGGGGGTGGGGCGGGGGTGCGCTCATTATCATGCATGGCCGTAGTCGTATGACCATAGACCCTCGCATCCCTACAATGCCGGGACGGAGCACGTCGGGTTTTCACCGACCAGGCAGACATTGCTTGCACCAAGCGCGAAGCGCCGTGAGGTGTTGGGCGAGTCGCATGAAGGGTGAGCTGCATCCTACTACTAGTAAGAACCGCTTTAGAGGCGGATTTTTTTGCATATGGATGACAGCGTCAACGAATTTATTTATTTTCTGGTGTGGCCACTTCCAGAGACGGCAATGGGTATACCGTTTACTATGTATCTGCCTCGTGGATGCCTTACCTTATACACACTACGTGATACGATCACCCCTCTTGTGCGGAGTGAAGATTCTCCCCGCACAAAAATGATCTAACTCGACCGGGGGGGGGTGTACTCGATATCATGCATGACCGTAGTCGTTAGATCATAGACCCTCGCATCCCTACAATGCCGGGACGGAGCGCGTCGGGTTTGCACCGACCAACCGAGGGGGGCATGAATCAATCGTTGTCGATGCTATCGTATACCCTGGTATAATTTTAACTGCAGCAGCCGTTTACTGCCTGCCTCGATGTCCGTACGCACATCTACCAGGTACGGATTATACACACATAAGACATATGCACACCGCTACTGCTGTACCTGCTGGTAGTGATCTTGCCGAAAGTACGGTAGCCGCAGCAGCGGCAGTGGCAGTGCATCATTACAACAACAAACGTCACAGAGCATCAGCAGCAGCAGCAAGCAGCAGCAGGCAGCAGCCACTGACAGTAATCAGTACTGCAAGTAGTCTACAGTAGACACAAGTCTAGGCAGCACTGCCGCGTAACATACGTGCGGTCCATAACAACGGTCTGGTTTCTCGCTAAAAAACACGGACAAGCTGCTGGAACAGCGGCCTTCTTACTCCGCCGGAACTTCAGGGACAAACCCGCCCAAAAGGCTTCAGAGGGTTAAGAGGCGACTGCAGCAAGAAGCTGAACGCACACACGGCGTGCTGTAGATAATTGTTCGTTTGTTTGTTCGTTCGTTCGCGTGCCGGCACCAACCGCAAAGCGCCATCCATCGCAAGGATCGATTTGGTAGATGACGGCACTTGCTGACACGGCAGAACGTCTGTCCGTGGGATGGATGCATAGGCGCGTGCATAGACTTAACCAGACACAAGGTACTAGGTACTAGTATATACAAGCAGATGCGAGGCGTGTGAGGAAATACCTTGTACAGCGGCAGTCCACGGCAGTTGAGGCCTTTCTGTACGAACTGCATCCTATTAATAGTACGGGTACCCTATCTGACGTAAGGAATCACCCCGGGGGGGTTAGACAAATCGCGTTTTGCTTTTTTTATCATCCGGGGTGGTCTCCTGTGGGGGTGTGGTATCTAACATACCCCGGGATACTCGACATGTTTTACTCGATTTTCGCAATATTTACCACCGGGAGGTGATTTATACTGGGGGTTGATAGCGGCGAGGGGTGAAAGGAGTGCAATGGGCAATATTTGGCACACGTGGCACACCCATCTCGGCCGCAGGGGGGTGATGGCAAGGGGGGGGGCTGTCGCTGCTGCGTTCAGGGGGGCTGTGGTTGCTGCTGCCGGAGGGCTTGGTGCCGCTGCTCCCGGGGGTCCTGGCGCTGCTGCCGGGGCTGGAGGCGCGACGGGCTGTGACGGAACCGCAGACACTGTGGCTGGCGCAGGATTTGCTGTTGTGGCTGGCGTGGCACGTGTTGCCATGGCTAGCTCGTCTAGTGCTACTGCCGGAGCTTGAGGCGCAGGCGCAGCAAGGGTGGTTTGTGAATGGAC
Source organism: Macrocystis pyrifera (assembly GCA_031763025.1). Taxonomy (NCBI): domain Eukaryota; class Phaeophyceae; order Laminariales; family Laminariaceae; genus Macrocystis; species Macrocystis pyrifera. The sequence continues at coordinate 2,514,653 of JASSKH010000008.1, read as the reverse complement.
GAAGAACGGATCGATCGTGATCCCGCTCGTGGCTAGAGACGCGCGAGCAGATCGTGTCGGGGCAGCTGGCTTCTCCGGGGCCACATCCGCGTTCTTTCCACGGTGATGGGCCGCCCGTGCGGAAGGGCTCTGCGCCTGATCGATGTTGTCGTCGTTCTCCATTGTGTGTACTGCCGAAATATATCGGTACTACTGCTGACAGTACTTTTGTGTGCCCCCCCCCGGGGTGATACCCCTACATTATATACCTGGTATATACTGTAGGTTGGGTTGGCGTCGGTTGGCGACGATGCTGTAAAACACGCCTCTCACTGCGTGAGTTAGACAACCAGGGTACCGTTTTTTTTTTTTTTTTTTTTGCGGTTACCACGGCTGGCGGTCGCGTTAGATCCTTTTTGTGCGGGGAGAACCTTTACTCCGCGCAAGGGGGATGATACTATGACGTACTACTGTGTATATGATGAGGCACCCACGAGGCAGTTACATAGTAAACCAATTGCTGTCTCTGGAAGTGGCCACACCAGAAAATAAATCAATTCATTGATGCTGTCATTCATATGCAAGAAAATCCGCCTCTAAAGCGGTTCTTAGTACGTAGGATGCAGCCCACCCTTCATACGACTCGCCCAACACCTCACCGCGCTTCGCGCTTGGGGCAAGCAATGTCTGCCTGGTCGGTGAAAACCCGACGTGCTCCGTCCCGGCATTGTAGGGATGCGAGGGTCCATCGTCATAAGGCTACGGCCATGCATGATAATGAGTATTGGTTCATGTTTGGGAGGCGTATCGATCCAGGGGGGTGGTATTCAACGTACCCCGGTGATAAACTTGCCTTTTATTCTATTTTAGCTTTTTTTATCACCGGCGGCGGTTTCCTGTGGTTGAGTGGTAGCTAAGAGAAGGGTGGTATGTGGTATCGTACCGTACGTCGGATACGGTTACACCTCTGGTTCGTACATGACTGGCACTCTGCTGTACCAGCTATTTGTTACCGGTTTACCGGGTATCATGGATGGGGCAACAAGAAAATATACTGATGGCATCTAACCCTCAGGGAAAGATTCAAGGGTGACGTACAACAAGAAGCTGCAGCTATTAATACGAGTACGAGTATGATGAACATTGTTGTGGCGTACGAGCATGACATGTCCGTACAACACGTTCGTGCGTTCGCGTGCCAGCATCAAGAGCAAGGTGCCATCATCGCACAGCAAGGATCGGTTTGGCTGAGAGGAGAACGACGCAGAGGACTCTTTCTTGCTTTTTCATGCACGCGGCGGATGCCAATTCATGCCAACAATAACAGAGCTACGTGGAACTCTTATCTGTTGCTGTGCGTTGGATAACCCAGCCCCGTACAAATATGCGTGAACTGCGAGGCATGTAAGAAAGTGTTTCGGATACAGAGTGTAGCAAGGGCATGAGAAAGGAAGGATAAGGATGGCATCAGCTTCAGTGCGTAAAAAATAAAAAGCACTGCTGTTGTTGCGCCTATTGTACGGGGATCCATAGTTAATGGGACCAAATGTTGTTAGAAAAAAATAGTTAAATATATATGTTTTTTATGTATACCATAGGTCCTATTAACTATGGACCCCCGTAAATAGTATTGACAGCGATCATGTTCAACATGTGGGCAAATTTCGTACGTACGTACGTAGAACACTTAAAAAACGAAAGTCGAGCCTGATCCATCTAAGTACTCTTCACGGCTGTTGGGGCCTAACGCAACCTTAACCACCCAGCCCTACACACAGGGAGCAGCCGCATTGGGCAGGCAATGGCTTTCTTCAGGACCTCCGGCTTTACGCGCTGCAGCAACAAGCAGCAAGCAGCATCGCATGACTGGGAGTTGTGGCAGTTTGGTGTTTACGAGTGTTGTTCTGTCGGCGTGTGAACGCGCACAGTTCAAAAACCAAAAAACCAATGCCGGGCGAAGGTCTCGCTCGTGGCGGATCAGCGAAATGAACCACCCGGAACAACTGACACCACTGCAGCAGTGCTTTAACTATCACCTTTTCCCCCCGAAGATTCCGGCTCCGGCGAGGTGGGGCAATCATTCAGCTCGAAACTTGGTGCCATGAGGCTTGCGCTGCAGCTGTTCTCCCCAACGAGTTCCGCCGCATCATCTTCAAGAGGTGGCTCAACATCTACCCTGTCACCATGGCTGACGTCGTCCCCGGCTGCTGCATCGCTGGGCGTGGCCACGGCAGGAGGTACTTCTTGCGAAGATAGAATCATTTCGTCGCTCAGCGATCGAACAGCGAGAGCTTCGGGCGATGCACTCATCGTGCTGCGAGTGTGCTTGCTGGTGTGCTTGCTTTGAGAAGAAACGCACAGCAGACTGCACGGAGCAGAAGCAGGGCACGATCCACGGGAGAAAAATATTTCGAGGAAATTCGGCCAATGAGCGTTTGTCTCATACCGCCTCATTGAACTCCCGTCTTTCCTGGGGCGCCCGTTGATGTTTTCGACCAGAGAGGGGAAAGGAAACAAACCAACCCAGCAGTCCCAAGCGAGAGGCCGGTGAGTGAATGCAGGCTGTCCTTGTCACGCCAGCTGTATGTCGGGTAGCGCGTGCCGGCTTTCCCCCCTTTGCTGTAGCTATTTGAGTGAATATTTTCAAACCAATTGCACCCCCCTTTTCAAAACTCTCACTCAAAATCGGAGAAAGTAAAACCTCCTGTTTTGCGAGGCGTAGACCTACTGCTGTATAATAGACCTTCCCATGTGCTCGAAGGCTAGCGTCTGCCCCCACGTGCCCCTTCCCGCGTTGGACGACAAAGGGTCTACTCTTGCCCGCCTTTTGCGGCTGATGCAGTTTCCCGCCCGTCGATCTTCTGGCCGTTGGCCCAGAGAATGAGCACTCGTGAAGCATCGCGAAAGTTCGAACAGAGGCGAGACGAGGTTGGAGGTTGTACCCCAGCAGCCAGACCTGCAGTACGATTGACGAGATGGGCAAACCGTCCGTCATTAGGGGCAGCGGTCGGGGTGGCGAAGCACTGGCAGCACAAAAACATGCACGCGCGCTGCCCTTCGGAGCCTCCTTGCAGCGGTTGGTCCAACGCCTGTGCCGTCGTGTGGTGCTGCGCTCTTGTGGTCGGCCCCCGCGCGCCGAGAACTCCGAACAACTGAATAATACCAGACCTCGTCTTCGGTGGTGAACGGATAATTCAACTGACTTGTCTGCTATTTTGATCATTCCTTGGCACAACATTGACGACATGTGCGAAATACAAACCGACAGTAGTCGTACCATCGTGGCATGCATCAAGTCAAGCCTACGTGCGGTAGTCAGTGCAGTTCTAACGTCGAGTAAGCACATGCTCCCAGGACCCAGGACCGCCAAGAGCTGACACTCGTACTGGCACCTGCTGTCATACACAGAGGAACGAGTATACATATGATACCAGTTCACAACACCCTATACCAGCAGTACATATTTCCACGTACGAGTACCTGGTTCCTGGTATACCAGTATTAATAGCAATCCGATACCACTTGAAATGTTAGGACTGTTTTGCAATTAATATTGATATGAAACATTACTTACATTTCCGGACAGGGGCCAGATCTGATACACTCGTTTTTACTCGTTTGCTCTTCCTTTGTTCCCTCCGATCCCCCAACAACTGAACCTTTCGCGCCTCGACCCCACCCTCGACACCAAACGTTGTCGTCGGTTTCCACCTCTCCAGCCTACTCCTTCTCCCCAGGCTTCTAACTCCGCGTCCGCAGAGGGAATCGCGGGCCTTGAATCGCACGGCGCAGCAGCAGCAGCAGCAGCAGCAGCAGCAGCAGCGGCATCAGCAGGGGCTTCGGCGGTGTTTGGTACTGAGAGTACTGCGTCACGTGAAGTGAGTCAGCACTTACTAATATTAATAGCGACAAGCAGCTCGAGTCTACTGGGGGGTATACGAGTCGCACTCACAGATAACAGCAGTATCTGGTACGAGTATCAACAGTTTATGCTTCAACGGTTCAAGTGAATACGTACAGCAGTAGTTGCATTTTACTGCTATATACTACCTGTGGTACTATTGATACCCGTACGTGGTATTAATAGTATACGTACTCTTGTAATTATCCGCTCTGATATATATATACCGCCTGATTAACCTAGCAGAGTGGTGCACAGGACGCACTACGCTCTTCACGCCGTTTTTTTTTTTGCCTTGCAACAGCAGCAGTTGCTTTTCTAGATGTCCAGCAGTATGACCTACTTATACAGCAGTATCAATAGTGGTAAGACCTGGTATAGCCGTACAACAGTATTACGGTGGTCCATAGTTAATAGGACCTATGGTACATGCAAAAACCTATATATTCACCTTTTTTTTCTAACAAAAATTGGTCCTATTTACTATGGTTCCCCGTATTAGTCTTATATATTACAAAAGTCGTCAGAGCACCAGTACCACCGAGTACCAGTCATTTCAGCTTTTGGTATTCGAGGTACTCGCGAGTACTCAGTCATTTCAGCTCCGGGTACTCGAGGTACTCGCAAGTACTCGGTCTTTTCAGCTTTTGGTGCTCCAGGTAATCGCGAGTACTCGGTCATTGCAGCTTATGGAAGTCGAGGTACTCGCGTGTACTCAGCCATTACAGCTTTTAGTACTCCAGTTACTCGCGTGTACTTGGTCATTTCAGCTTTGGTGCTCCAGGTACTCGCGAGTACTCTCCATTACGGGGGACCATAGTAATCAGAACCCATCATGTATACCAAAACCAATATATTCCAGTATTTTACTACTAAATATTTGGTCCTAATTTCCAGGGCTTTTCGCGGGTCAGGTCAAGTCTCACGGGTCGGGTCGGGTCGGGTTGGGTCAGCTGACCCGACCCGACCCGCGATATTTTGAAAGCCTCTTGACCCGACCCGACCCGACCCGCGAGATTTAAAATTTTGTTGACCCGACCCGACCCGACCCGTGAGATTTGAAAATATCCTGACCCGACCCGACCCGACCCGCGAGATTTCAAAACCTCCTGACCCGACCCGACCCGACCCGCCACCTTCGGATTGACCCGTGAGACACGGGTTTCATGCGGGTCTGGTCACCTTGACCCGCGAGACTATTTATCTTGACCCGCAGGTCCGACCTGCGGATCCGGCCCGTGGGTCGACACTTCAAAAACAATTTAATATTCATTTTTGGGCCCACAAGCGATATGTCGCCTTGCTGTAGTGGGTATAAAATGGATGCGGGCATGCGTATATGGATTTGGCAGTGTTTTAATGTTTGAATAAGATATCAAAGAGTATTATTGAGTATATATACGAGAAAAGCCTTTGGGTAAGTGAGCGGGATGTTTTTCGAGTGTCGGATCCGCGGGCCGGATGCACGGGTCCGACCCGCGGGTCAGCAGAAAAGAACTCGCGGGTCACGCTGGCCCGACCCGCGAGTGACCCGTTTCTCGCGGGTCATGACCTGACCCGACCCGTGAGCTTTTCATCACCTCTTGACCCGACCCGACCCGACCCGTGAGATTTGAAAAACTCTTGACCCGACCCGACCCGACCCGTGAGATTTGAAAACCTCTTGACCCGACCCGACCCGACCCGTGAGATTTTGAGCACTTCTTGACCCGACCCGACCCGACCCGTGATATTTTGAACACCCCATGACGGGTCGGGTCATGACCCGCGAATAGCCCTGCTAATTACCATGTTCCTCCATAATAGCCATTTCAATTTTTGGTACTCCAGGGGCCAAGTGATTCATTCGAAATGATACTCGTGAGTCATTGACTGAGTTGAGTACCAATGACTGGCACTGGTGTGATTGTATAGATGACGGAGCCTGCGTACAGCAGTAGTATTAATAGTAGTATCTTCACAGTAGTGCTGACAGCAGCAACGGAGATCATTCCCCCCATCGGGCAGGCAGATCACCACCTACAATAGACAATTTCGCGTATTTTTAGATACTGCTGCTGTGTTTGCCATCATGATATGTTGCGTGAGGAGCTGTGTCATACAGCTCCCATCCGGAAAAAAAACTTGGCGCAGAGCCGTGTATCATACGGGAATTGCACCGCAAGGGAACATACAACGCGCTCGCAGCATGATAGAACTGCACTCGTACACCACATGGCTAACCCTATTAATAATGCTGTAGACTGTTGGTGGACCACGCTTCTCGTCATTTTAGTCGCTTTATGTGGGCCCCGAAAGGGTTGCCATCTATCCCCTTCAAGAATTCCACACCCTGGTCATATCAGACAGATGATACAGATCATGATCTATCTATCTATCTATCTACCGTAGATTATCTGGTTCCTCACCTCCCGTTGTGAGAGGTTGTGCAACATCTGCCTTATAGGCCAGATCCAACCAAGGAAACATGTGCTACATATAGATCATGCAACACTTTGGCGGCTCCCACTCGGCCGCTTGAGCTACATCATCGTATAGATCATACAGATATGGGATCTACCTGCCCCTGAAAGGTTTAGATATGAACTGTGGGAGTTGGTGATCTGTCCGATGTGTGGAGACTTTAGACCCGTGTGTCCTACAAGAGAGAAAAAACTGTCCGAGAATAAATACAATGTGTGTTTGATGTTCATATCAAGGCACAAAAGTACCTTATATTTACGGCCAGAGTGGTAGCCTACAGTACAACACGCCAGATAGCACACTCCCCGGGAGTGAGTTTCTGACCCGATTTCCTCCAACACAAGGGGGCCACACAGGAGCAAAAGGGTAGGTTACCTGCTTGTACTGGCAGCGGAGTATGTGGACGATGTAATTCGGTAACCGCGTCGCTTGGTGTTTGTACCCGTCCCCTTGTAGAGAAAATCGGCTTGAAAACTCGTCCCGCGGGTGTAACGTATTTTCCGTGTCCACGGGGTAGTACTTCAGTACAACAACATTCCTTCTTCTTTCGACATCTACAGTATGCCTGTGGAGGTCGAGCTCACAGAGTCCGCCAGGCCATCACTGTCAGGGGAGACGACAGTAGTGCTCGACGACTAGCTCTCCTCGAACTGCCTCTCGATTATCATGAACCAAGTCAGCTCGCCATTGCCTACGTCAGCAACAGGCTGATATGCAAGTTACACGCGAATATCGTACGGGCCTGGACCACGCCAATGGTGCCATAGCTGTGGGCTGTCAACGCGTGCTGCGGCGAAAAACGCGGCGGCGCTGTGTATTTGCCGATACGGGGGTTTTCGTGGGGTGTACCCACTATTAATAGTGTAGTGTTGGATATCGCATCGAACGTTTCATATGTCGGACAAGTCATCATCGGTTTTCACTTGATGATTCAGCTCGTTTAGAGCGAATTCCAGATCTGCATGGCCTATTATTAGCGCATGTGTCTGGGTGAGAGCTGTATAATCTGCATAATTTATTAATATGATTTTTTTCCTGGGTTGGACCCGCACGATACAGATTCTGAACTGCACCTCAGAACGGCAGGTCAGGATGTAGATGATCTATCTGATCTGTCTGTCCGACGTGTGGAAGGTTTTGGTGTATCCTATCGAAGGCGCTTTGCCCTCGATTTCCTGTCGTCTTGCTGTGCGCAGTACATTTTTGGTTGGTACAGAGCGTATCGAGTATCGAAAGTCAATTTTTTCCGATATCGTAAAGAATAAGAATTCGATTCTCGTGCGATCTTTGATGTAATGCGCATCACTGTTATTAGTACAAATCTTTTTGACGGACACGGCTTAGTATCGTATACCAAGTCCCAGGTATATGATAAGCGATGAGAACGGTCCACAGGGCCAATTCACCTTCGATGTCCGTCCGATATGCATCGCTAGAAATCGAGTTTGATATCCGATATGCATCACTATTAATAGTACGAACGCTTTTGAGGGACACGGCTTAGTGTCGTATGATGAGCGATGAGAGCGGCCCGTGATGCCAACTCACCTTCGATATCCGATATGCATCACTAGTGCAGACGCTTTTGAGGGGGCACGGCGCACATTGGTGGGATGCCTTCGGTGTCGTAAGCGTTGAGAGCGGTCCACAGGGCCAGTTTATCTGATATCTATTTGCCAAGTAGCTGCTCAACAACGGCCTTACCTACCATGGAGCTTATCACTCTGTCATGAAATTTGTCCAAGCTTTGACCCGCCAGGTCGACGCCGGGGAGTTAGAGTTCTGCCCGGACGGGACAGCATACGATTTCGTCATCGGCTGCTGGGCTCGTGTTGGCAAAGTTTGCAGCTTGCGCGGGCTGGTAGCAATCAAGCTACACGCCTCCATCAAGCAGATAATCGGCTTGATGGCGGCTTGTAGCTCGTTTGGTACTACCCTGCTGGGCCTGCATTCTTTGGCGTCATGAGCCCAGCAGCCCGGTAGGAAGATGTAGGTTGTCCCCGTCCAGGCCGAACTCCCATTCCCCGGAGTCGACGTCTCGGGTTGAAGATTGAATATATTCTTGTTTGGGTAGGTCCGTTCTTGAGCAGCTTATCGCCCTGTTATGACATGCATATCCATTTTTGACCGGCCACGTCGACACCGGGGAGTTTGAGTTTTGCCCAGACGGGACAGCATACGATTTCGTGATCGGCTGCTGGGTTCGTGATGACTAAGTGAGCACGTAGTGCACGGTGGTAGCAGCCGAGCTTGATAATGATGGCAGTAAGCTGGTTTGCTACTATCCTGCTCGATGTGCTCTCTCTTGGCATGATTAATCCTGCAGCCCGGTAGGAAATTTTATGGTGTCTGGTTCAGGGAGATTTCCAACGCCCCGGAGTCGACGTGGCGGAGTCTAAGCTTTGCAGACATTCGACGACATCGGAATTCTCCGCGGTCGGCAGATCTCGGCGGAGCAAATATGCCAGGAGATCACCGTGTGGCCCTTTGACTGACCGCCCATCTACGCCCAACTTAAATCGGTGCAATGTGGCCAATACCGTGTGATAAGATAACACACGGGTGATCAGATAACACGCCCCCTAGGACGAGTTTCAAAGCTGGTTTTCCCTCGACAACCCGGGGGGGGCTAACGCCAAGCGGTATGTACGTCTACGGAAAGGTCTCGACGAGATTCTTCCAAAGCCATGAGTTTGGTTGCGTGTGCTTTTCTTGGTATGGAGGAAATTGTTTCGGAAATTCGTCTGAGGGGGTGTGTTATCCTACCACCCGGGTGATACTGTTGATGCCTTGACGCGCCTCAGGATTCAACAAGATCCCTCACACAGAAAACCCGGGGAGTCGTTTGATCGACCCCCGCCGGCAACCAAACCTTTAGCGCTTGCCACGCGCGACACACTCACTGCACGGGTCACGCCCAAACCTCGAAGACCGTGACTGGACGGCCCTCCCGTGTCGTCTGACCCCCTTGGCGTTGTTGGCGAAGAGTGCTCGTACGAAGATATTTCATCGAAATACAGACGAAACGTTCCACACAAGTGTACTGGGCAAACTATTTTTTCACCTAGATCTCCAGAAAGATTGAAAAATAAAAAAAAAGCATGTTCCACACCTCGGACAGTACAGTAGATCCCAACCTGCCGTTATGAGGTGTTGTGCGGATCTGTGCAGTACATATCCAACCCCGGGAATATGTCCTATTGGTTGATCGTACAGGTTATGCGGCTCCTATCCGCCAACATGACCTACAGTAGATAGATAGATCACACGGATTATACAGATCATGGATCTATCTGACCTGAATGATCTAGATCATCTAGTGGGAATGATCCGTAGATGGTCTGTGCGTGGTGTGAAACTTTCACAAACATGCGTATGTACCTGTCTCCTACCTACATCATGTGTGGCCTTTTTATCTTTCTTCTTGGGCACCGGCGCCTGGAAATAGATTTCGGTATCGGACAAGTTGGGCTTGTGGCCAGCTCTCGTGGCTTACGGCCCTTACCGCATTACGCCGTTGTGTGCCTGTCCAGGCTTTATTTGCAGTGGTGGATATCGAACGGGGATCGGTCGAACTCGATACGATATGGACAAACGAAGACCTTTCTACAGATGGTCGATACGATTTCGATCTTCGTCCCTCGTATATACACACAGCAGTACCTGGTGTGTCATAACGCTTCTTTCGGTATCAGCGTAACATATACAGGAATGCCAAGGGCGGACGGCAAATGTTCTGTCTATCGTATGGAGCGTTGAGTTCTCGCAAGGGTGCAATCGTTTTTCAGCGCTCGATTTTTGATTTTTCCGGAAACGGGAAGGTTTCCAGTGAATACCGAACACCAATGGAGGCGTTTTCGGATAGTTCTGTTTGAGAACCTTCCGGAAATAGCCATGCTTGACTGCACCTGTTGCTGTTGTCGAGAAAACGAGCGCTGAAAAAAGTTTTTTCAGCGTTCATTTTTCCCAGAATGGGATGTCACCTATACCGAACAGCCAAAGGTGATTTAAGAAAGAAATCGGAAAAAAAGCTGGTCGAGAACCTTCCGGAAATATTAACGCTAGACTTCTAGCACCTCTTGCCGTTCTAGACAAAGCTATCGTTAAAAAATCCTTCGTGCCCCTGTGCGAACTCCCCAACGCCCTTCACGGTAAAGGCCTTCATTAATTGGAAACCCAAGTTGTGGGCACGTTGACCTATTTAAGACCGCACTCCTGTTTCGGGAACAAATGACTTGGAATCAGAGTCATATTATTGTTCCTGTACACTGCAGTACTACAGTAATAGGGTTTGACCGTGTACCACCTCGATGCGACTCGAGTCGATGAGAGAGAATTAAGGGCCAAGGTCCTCTCGCGATAAAAATGCAAGGCACGAGCCGTACGTAGTGGGGAGTAGGGAGGGGAGCCTAGTCTGTGACCCCGGATCTGCGATAGGACTAGCAAGGAGAGGGGAGAAAAGGACCAAGATAGTAAACAGGATCGAAAAAAATACAAAATAAACATGTACACACACGCAAAAGAAGACAACCCTCGGGCGAATTTCCCGGCTGATTTTCTCGGCAGCGGAGAAGGTGTAAACGCGGAGTGATGCATGCGTCTTTGGGAAAAAAATCGCTTGACGAGAGTTTTCCAGAGCCGGCTGTTTGTTTTGTGGTCACGTGTTTACCCCTAACCGTAGCCCCTCGCTGTAGTGTGAACCTACAAAGATGCGAGTAGAGTGATGGTCCCCTATGTGTAGTGCCGGTATGCGCCTGCCAACAGTGCTGGGAGTATAGCGGCAACCGGGACTACTCCGCACGCTACATACTACACTAGGAAATCCTGTCTGCGCAACGCGATTCCCCAAGCACTATTTCGGCTAGCAATGAGCGGTATGGACGGACCACTTCTGCTGTAGTGACATGCTGCATGCGTGACGTATGTTCAAGTCCTTCACAGTTCGGACACACCAACCCACCATATGTCTGATACCCTAATTCCAGGGTAGATGAAGCGATGTCCGTGAGAGCTACCTGAGCTATCGGATGCGAGTTGTAGGAGATATATCTGGCGCACTTGTTTGCCGGGTTGTGCAATGGCGGACAGATAAGCTAACTCATGGTCTATCCGGCGTGTGATACACTTGATTCATCTCAGTGTGGACGTTCAAACCACGATCATCCAGCTGAACCGCCCGCGTTGCTTCGCACGATGGTTGTTTAGATTCGTCAGGTTTCCGGGCGTTGCGTCCTAGCGTGATTCTGGCACACGCCAAAAACGTCGGTTGTAACGCGTTCCCGCATGAGACGGACCAGGTCCCGATTTCACGATCTAGATATTCTGCAGGGCAGAACGTGTCCTCATGGTCTCCATCCTTGATCTATTTGATCAACCATGTTGCCGGCTGGAAGATTTAGATGTGTATGACAATAACACAGGTGTACTGGCTCGGATTTGTACGTTTCATGTCTAGCTCAACATCTTCCAACGAACGATCCGGCATAGGGTCTGCGTTGTCGTGATCTATCCGTGTGGAACTTTCCCCTTTACGCCTGCCTGCCTCAGCCCAGACTGACCTACCTTGACTCTTTTACTGCTGCATATATGATCCTACGTTAATTCTTAGTGGTTTGTACCAGACATCTTGGGTGCCGTTCTATAGGGTGAACGTCCGGCCGTTCACGTCTATGTCACTGACGCTTTTCCCCGTCACCGTTCCGTCCGTTCCTACTGCCCCACCGCTCTTCCTCCCGCCACAATGCCCCTCCAACGATTTGGCGTTGTCCTAGGCGATGAGCGGCTTTCCTGCGCGCGCCGCTGACGGCGATTTCGGTGCCCCTCGTAACGAAGAAAGCTTTAGCGAGGACGACGATTCCTTCGACGTGCTCGCCCACTTGGAGGCCACCGCGGGAGGCCCCGCGCCGGCAGACCTATCCTCGGACCGGTCCCCGCAAAGCTTCGCCGAACGATTCGATGACGGGTCGTTCGAAGCCGGGGAGATGAGTGACGAGGGGGAGATGGGCGACGAGTATGGGGCCACCGGATCAGCCGAGGAGGCAGGAGCGACGGCAGTGACGGCAGCCGCGGCAGCATCGAGCCCTTCCGGAGATGAGTTGAAACTTGGCCAGGCGCACAATCTGGAGGACCTTCTTTGCCTCCAGGATCCTCCGTCTCCTCTCCCGTCTCCCCGCGCCGCTTCTCCCCCGAGGGCAGTGCCCACACCGATGGCGGTTCCGTCGTCTGCGCAAGCTCTCAGGAGGTCCCCTCGCCTGGCAGGCGTTCCTCCTCCGCCTCCTCCGGAGGTGGCGGCGGCCGCGGCGGCTGCGGCACGTATGTCCGCGCCTAGCGCTAAGAAAGTTGGCGTTTCACTTTTCGGTGGAGAAGGTGGTGATGGTGGTACTGGGGCGGCTAGTAGCGTGACTCCGTACAGCAGCCGTCGTGGTAGGCGTGAAAGCCAGAGGTTTCAGGCATTGACGCCGGGAAGCGCAATTGGGGATGGTGGCATGGACGATCAAAACGCCTCATTTAGGTGAGAAGGGTGCTTGATGGGTTTGCCAATTTTTTTTTTTTTCTTGGGTGGGGGGGGCGGGAGAGGGCAACCGGCGGACCGGAGGTTGATCGCTGTACTGTAGTTTTTCGGGTGAAAAGGTCCACCGGAGATTTGAGAGTGACGGCTAGTGTCTTGTGATGTGTCGGTGGTCTTGTGTCGGATGTTTTCCGTCTTTTTTTTTCGTTAATGGTGGATTTGTGCTCCTGTTGTCATGAGCAAGTGAAGAGATTTGGGTACTGACTGCTGTACGGGCTTATTTATTCTCCCCCATTTTTTTTGGACATGTGGTTCGCCAGGACGGCAATCATGGGGGAGCCTAGCCCCAATAGCAGCGTCGGCGACCCCGGAAGCGTTCTTAAAGGCCCGCTTTTCGAAGAGCCGCTGGACGCGCAACTAAGCACACTCGAGTCCGAGCCCCCGACGCCGCAAAGCGCCGCCGGCACTCTTCCTCTGAAGAGCGAATTCAGTGATGCGATGTCCGCTTCCTCTACTCCTTCTGGTGGTGGTGTTGGTGTGAACGGGGGGCAAGGTTTGGATGCGGACGAGGAAGGCGTTTCGTCGCTGGGGGAGCGTATTTCGGGCCTTCAGCTGGGCGCGGATGAGGACGGTGAAGATGAGGATCAAGATGAGGATGGCGCTTCGTTTGGAGGCGATGAGGATGTTGCTGTCGGAGGTAAAGGTGGCGTCGCTGCGGTGGCGTCGCCAGTGGCTGCGGTGGCTGCGTCCAGAGAAGGCCCCCTTTCTTCTGCTGCGGTTAATGACTCGCTGGTTGGTGGTCTCCATGGTCGCCAGGACATGTCCGTGGACCAGGAGCCGACTTTGCCTGACGCTGCCGCTTCCGCTGCTGCTACCGCGGCGGCTGCTGCTGCCGCAGCCCACAGCGCAGTTGTAGAGGCTGGTGCCGGCAGCTGTTTCGAGCCTTCTTCCTCCGCGGCTGCTTCCGCCCCCGCTCGCGGCGCCAGTAATTCCACGTGTTCGCCCAAACATGGCGCGTCGCCGTATGAGGCGAAGGCTAAACGCGAGGGCGGCATCTCCACAAGCTCCACGTTTGGACTCAGCAGCGACGATGATGAAGAGGGTGCGGCTGTTTCTTTCTCTGCCGCTGGAGGCGCCTCTGGACCCTCGGGACCGTTGGGCGCGTCTGGCGCCGACGGTGCCTGTGTTGCTGAGATGAAGCTGTCGACGCTGCCATGCGTCAAGGAAGGCCTTGTTGGGGAGCCGAACGGGATCGATGCGAGCGCTGTAGAAGTTGAGGTGGATGGTGGCCGCGACTGCAGTGCTGTCGGTGGCGTTGATGGCGGGGCGGACCAGGAGGAAGAAGGGCAGCAGCAGGAAGGGGAGAAGGAGATGAGGTTGCTGAACGGGGAGCAGAAGCGTGAGGTTCAGCAGGACGAGGAGAAGGGGGAGGAGGGGGAGGTGGTGTCCGCTGGTGCTGCTTCGGATGGATCTCCCGCGAACACCATCGCCAGCTGCCTCCGAGACGTCGCAGGCGGTACCGATACAGGTGTCGACTGCGAGACCAGCGTTATCCTGGACGAGATGCTACAGGACGCCGGCGCGGGCGCGGGGCTTGGGCACGGACTTGGCCTCGAAGCGCGCTCTGCCGCCGTGGGGAAGGGCAACGGAGAAGGCAAGCGTAAGGCTGGCGACATGGTCGGAGCTGTGGCGTCGGTGAACGGGAGGCAAAGGACTGGGCCGGCGGCGGGGTCGGGTGCGGTTGTGTCCGCCGTGGAAAAAGAGGCAATGGCGCTGGCCGCTGCTTGTGTCGCTGAGATGGAGGGGAATAAAGCTCCGGGAGCCGCGAGGCCCTCTAATGGAGGAGCAGGCAAAGAGGGGGCTGGAGGAGCTGCCAGAGGAGAAGGTGGAGCAGAACAAAGCAAGGGGAAGGTGGCTTCCTTGCCTACTGGCTTCTTCGGCGTTTCCGCTCCCGGCAAGGTTGAAACCACGAAGAGGAGACAGAGTGGGGCCTCCGCGAGACGCCGCTCGAGTATCTTGCCGGGCGCGATAGCCCCTGGGGCTGCTCGCCCATCAGCGACCAAGTCGACATCAGCAGCGAGATCGGCCGAAGCGGCATCCTCAGCAACAGCAGCAAAGGCGTCGGCATCGGCAAAAGTAACAGCCGCGTCTGAAGCAGCATCGGCCAGAGTAGCGGCAGCAGCTGAAGCAGCGGCGGCTCGAGTGAAAGCGGCTAAAGCGGCAGCGACCAGATCAGCAGAGCTTAAAGCAGCAGCAGCTATAGCGGCAAAAGAGAAAGCAGCGGCTATAGCGTCGGCTATGGCAGCGAAAGAGAAAGCGGCGGCCCTTGCAGCTGCTAAGGCAGCCGCAGCAGCTGAAGCAGCGGCCTCAGCAGCAGCGGCGAAAGCAGCCGCTTCAGCCGAAGCAGCAGTGCCGGCTCTGCAGCCGGTGGCTGCTGACACCCGTGATGAGGACGGTGCGGTTGCTGCTGAGGCTGCCGCCATCGCGGCCATCAAGAAGGTGGATGCCAGCCCTACCAGGCGCGCCAGGGCACCGGGGGGGGGAAGCGTCCCACCGCGTCTGTCACCCGGTGTCCCCGCAAGCGCTACCGCAAGTGTTGGTGCCGATGAAAGCGGGAGCGCCGTCGGCAGCGCTAGCCGCAGCGTCAGCCCCAGGGTGTCCATCTCGCGTGTGCTTTCCCCTGCGCGCTCCCGCCGCGCTTCCGGGGTTAGCAGGCGCGATAGCGGAAGGATGTCGTTCGGAGGGCCTTCGGCGGCCCCGTCGACAGCGGCGGCGGCGGCGGCGGTGCCGGGGGCTGTAGTTGGGCAGGTAGCGGCAGCTACGCGGGCGGTTGATGTGCGCCAGCAGTCGCTCGCGATCGGAACGCGCGTGCCTGATGCCGCCCCGGCAAGGGGTGGGCCCGTGAAGGCTGTCGCGTCGGCGGTGACGTCTTCGGTGGCGGGGTTAGGGCCTACTATGAACGGTGCTAAGAGGCCGACTTCGCGTGGGAGAGACCGTGGTGCACGTGAAACTAGCAGCGGTGGTGGTGGTGGTGGTGCAGGGTTTGGACGTCGGAGGGATTCCGGTTCCGGTGTCCGTGTTGGCGGTGGAGCGGGTGTGGCAGCAGCGGGTGAGTGTCTTGTCTCGATGACGGCTGTTTATCGTATGTGTATGTTATATATTTCGGGGGACCATAGTAAATAGGGCTAAATATTGTTAGTAAAAATAGGTAAGTATATAGGTTTTTGTGTGTACCGTAGGTCCTATTTGCTATGGTCCTCCGGAATAGATAGTCGGCGTCGACGGTCGGCGCGTTTTGTGACACCTAAGTGAAGATGCCGTCCTCGCGGATATATATATATATATATATATATATATTTATTTTTTTTTCCTTCATGTTTTTGACCTTCCGCAGGTTTTCGATTTTATTTTATTTTCTATTATTGCTTTTTTTTCCCACCACTGCTGTTCCTGCTGAGTGGTTTTACGGTGAAATGTGTCTTGTCCTCATTGTCGAATAGCATCCTTGCCTGGTACAGCTCTGTATTCTCCGTTTCTTTCAACTCCCATGATTTTGTTTCCTCTTGTCACATCTGATGGGCGAATCATTATCATGTCTAACCCCTCTAGTTGTCAGTTGCCACCAATAATAGTAGTCTGGTCTACCTGCTCGCCCCCCCCCCCCCCTACCTTCCCCTCCCCTCTCCTGTCCATCACACCCCCCACCTTATCCCCTCACGCCGCACGTCGTCCTTCCCCTTGAACGTGTTTTTAATTCCTGTTGCCGCGGCTGACCGGTTGCTGTAGCGTCGGACGCTCCGTCGGCTCCTGTTGTCGCGGCCGTCGCCCCCAGCTCTCGACTGCTTGCCCCGACCGCGGTGTCCCAGGGCCGCGCTCGCCCTCGCAGCGCCAGCCCTGCCGTGGCCGCGTCTAGAGGTCGCGCTTCCTGCGGCGGGTTTGGTTCCGGTCCGTCGGGAGCTGCCGGTGAGTCATTTTTGTGCGGCGTAACTGTTCGAAAGTTGAACTTGGAGTTTTCAATGGATGCGAGCTTGTGTACGATGCTTGATACGTAGGTTATTGAAAAACGAGGTTTGTTTTTTGAGCAAGGACCTATCGCCGTTGTTTACGGTTGTTGTTTTTGTGGTTGTGTCTTGGGATTTCAGCGTTTAGGAAGGAGGACGATTAGCTGGGGGAGGGATACATCTGTCCGTGTATTCCTTGAGTTTGGTTTAGCGTGAGGCTAGACTGCATTTGGTGCTTCCATGGCTATTGTTTATCGTGTTTACTTGCCTTGCCTTGCCTAGCCTAGCCTTGCCTTGCCGTGCCTTGCCTTTCCTTGCTCTGCCCTTATTTGCCTTGCCTCGCCTCATCTTGCCTTTTTTTTTCTCATGTTATCCTTTTCGATCGGGCGACCTCACGCACTACTACCCTCCGTTTTTTTTTTTTCGCGTCTTCCGCTATGGTTGTGGTCTGCAGGCGGAGGCAGGCGACTCTCTTCTGCCGGAGCTTCTCAGCCGGCAGGCCACAAGCAGAAGCCGCGATCCCAGTCCACCGGAAGGAGACCCCTCACCCAACCCAAGACACCCAACTTCCGCACGACGTAAGTGTTCCCCTTTCGTTTTTTTGTCGTCGCCCCTATCTCCAGTTTTTGCAACTGTTTTCAAATGTGTCTGGTGTGGGTGAGACCGATGGTTGAGCTCTCTGTTTCGATTGGTCGGGTTCTCCCGGCAGTCACATACCCCTAAGAACCACCTTGTATTTTTGTGAGAGCGCTTCTCTGCTTCGCTCGATTGTTCGGCGTTCTTGTCTATGATGTATTTCGTGATGGCATGCGTGACGGGGGGACGGATGACTAACTTACATATGTGGGCTGTGGTGACACGAGACAGGTACCGCTTTAAGGCCGACAAGCCGCAGGAGACCACGGAGGAAGTGGAGTTCAAGAAGCAGCAGGCCATGCAGGAAGACATGAAGCAGATGACCAGGCGAGTAGGGGCTGGGGGTTGGTGTTGACCCTCTGTACCTTTTGAGACACGAGGCCGTGTCCTTGGTGCCGGGTGTGCACCTGTTTTTGGAGCATCGCGAGCAGATGTCCAGTCCAAGGGTTGGCTTGCGCACCAAGGGGTATTGTGTTTTTGTTTTTTTTTTTTTTTTTTTTTTTGTTTTTTTTTTTTTTTTTTTGTTTTTTTTTTTTTTTTTTTTTTTTTTTTTTTTTTTTTTTTTTTTTTTTTTTTTTTTTTTTTTTTTTTTTTTGTTTTTTTTTTTTTTTTTTTTTTTTTTTTTTTTTTTTTTTTTTTTTTTTTTTTTTTTTTTTTTTTTTTTTTTTTTTTTTTTTTTTTTTTTTTTTTTTTTTTTTTTTTTTTTTTTTTTTTTTTTTTTTTTGTTTGTTTTTTTTTTTTTTTTTTTTTTTTTTTTTTTTTTTTTTTTTTTTTTTTTTTTTTTTTTTTTTTTTTTTTTTTTTTTTTTTTTTTTTTTTTTTTTTTTTTTTTTTTTTTTTTTTTTTTTTTTTTTTTTTTTTTTTTTTTTTTTTTTTTTTTTTTTTTTTTTTTTTTTTTTTTTTTTTTTTTTTTTTTTTTTTTTTTTTTTTTTTTTTTTTTTTGTTTTTTTTTTTTTTTTTTTTGTGTTGTTTTTTTTTTTGGTGTTGTTGAGTCAAGCAACTGGTGGTTAGTGTCGCTGGAATTTACACTGATGTGGACTTTTTGTTTGCACCGAACAATTCGCTGGTGGTGCTGGTCTTTCTTTGTTTTGTATACTACGGTTGTGGAGCTACTGTACGCGATTCTTGGTTTGTTTCTGTTGCCTCTAACTCCCACGATCCGTTGTTCATCCAGCACACGTATGCAGACTTAAAGGCCGGCGAATGGGTAATCAGCTAGTGAGATCGTGAAGGCCGCTTTTTTTAAGACGCCGACAAACTTGGATTAAGAAAGCTTGCCCAGCGGCGAGTGCTGCACTAAATCCTACTTGGTACCTGGCATTCAGTAGCCTACGCTCAGGGTTGTCGAAACATGGTCTTAAGTACAAGAAGGTAGTACTCACAGATCGGAGAGATCATGTACAGATCATTTACAGATCGCCTATTCCCTCAGTTCATGCTCTACATCTGTCAAGGCAGTTATAGCATCTAGTCCCGATTTTGTATGAACTGTATGATCTAGCTCTTGTTGCCGGGTGGCACCCGTATGATCCCCATGATGTACTGTAGCGCATGTTTCCTGGGTTGAATCTGCCCTGGAAGGCAGATCTTGCGCAACCTTTCACAGCGGCACTTGGGGAGCTACAGTAGATGATCTACAGTAGATATATGAGATAGATAGATCATGATCTCTCCGGAGTATGCAAGAGCTCAGGCCTGACTCACATTAGGTGTTTATCTTTGGCGCGCCCTTGCTGTCTGTGATCACTGTGATAAATCAAGCAAAGGGGGTTGGAATTTCTGGAATCAATATCAGCCAGCAGCAATCGAGCATAAAACGCCATTATTGCTGGTTGTTTTGGCCATCACAGCAGCAGTGATCAGATTCCACGGGAGACCCCGAAAAAGAAAATGGTATCCCTCTATTATCTTACACCCGATTTTTTGGTTCTGAGACCTATGCCAATGGCAACCCGAAGTATCAATAAAAAGTTTGAATTCCAAAGACACCCGCCAAACATTTTTAGAACACGCTTCCTATGGGCACGTTCAGAAAAAAAAAAGTTCCCAACTTTTGGAAAAGCCCGAAAAAAGCAAATCTGGGGCCGATGTCGGGCCAAGATCGGCCTGAGAAAAACTCAGGCCGATCTTTGGTTCGAAGCGGCGAGATTCCGAGTCCTCGACAGACATCGATCTACCAAACCAACGACTGCGTCATGAATTCTGAACGGAGTGCGCTCGTTAGGGGCTCCGACCCACCCTTGGGTCACCGTCTTCACACAATGGCCAGTGACGTGCGGCGGGCGCTGGCCAGGCGTACGATAAAAAAACAAATAGCCCCTGGTGTGTACAAAACAGAAGACAAAATTTCTCGATCTGTCTCGAATGGCAAAGAACAGGCTTTTTTTCAGGTTTGGGAGGATACCGCAGGACGCCGCCGGCAAGCTCTCGCCCCCTAGAGCATGTATTCACTTTCTATCTTCGATGCCGTCATCTATACTCGTTGGCCTTGCCCGACACCAAGCGGGTTGGCCTTGGGCTGAGTCTATATCGAGATCGAGCATCTATCGTCGCACGAGCTGATTTTTATCAGCGTGTTGACAAATTGCAACGAGAGGAAGCAAATTGCGCCGCCTGCAGCCGTTGGAAAAATAAAAATAAAAAATTACACATTTTTTCCCTTTTTTTCCCACAGCGGCGGTACGAGGATATTTTCGGCTGTTTTTTAAAGCAATATTTTTGAAAAGAAACTTTCGGATTTCGCGTTTCCATTGGCATAGGTCTGAGTACTGTTGCCCTTTTTTTTTTTTTTTTTTTTTTCTGCCGTCGCAGGCTTTTTTACCAGTGTAAGCAGGCTTTTTGCCGGTGTGCGGTGGTGCAGCCTAGCGCCACAACGCATGCGAAACGAGCTGGGGAGTAAAACACGGCGACCCGAATCGTGTTTGACGTGAAGGTGTCTAAAGGTAGTCGCCCTCGTGTGCTGTATGCGCGCTATTTTCGCAGGCGGAGCAGGCTGGGTTCTCGCCCACTCACCCGGCGAGGGGTAATCCTCTGCTCAAGGAACACGAAGTTATGGCACAGGAGAAGCCTAAGGTGCAGTGTTAGTGGAGGCCTGCTTCGCTTTTGGGTTTGCGCTCTGCTTTTTTGTTTCTTCTTCTTTTTTTGATTTTTACTATCCGCCGGCGGATTGGTTGAAATACTTGCACGTTCCACTCCTTGTTTGCCTTTTGTTTTGTCTTTGTTGTTGCTTTTTTGCGCCGTTTTAGTTGTTGTTCGGCTTCGTTGTTTATCGCTTGGAAAGCTTCTCAGAATTTTATGTGACTATTATTCGTACAGCGACGGCCATTCGTCCTCCGTGATTGCTTGCTGGATGGTACAATGGTTGCTGACCGACTTGTAATGGTTGGATGCAAGGGGTCTTATGGGGCGGGCGGGCACAAGCTAAATTGTCCTACCCGCGCTACTGGGTGCTCGCGCTGCTCTTAGGAATCTGTATCTGAATATAAGAGACTTTTGTGTTCTTATAATTCATAAAAACGTTCGTTATATTCAGGGACACATTGGTATTTTTTGTATTCAACAGGTTGACAGCCTGCGCCTTGTCGCTTCTCCCCTCTTGTTATTGGAAGGCTTGGTTAAAACAGTTTTTGGTTTAGTGAGCTGGTTGAACGTTTCTGGTGGGGGTGGTTGTTGGGCGCTCCCTTCGCGGACATGCTACTGCTCAGCCGAAACCCCTTATGTATTTATATTTGTAAAATGAACAAAAACAACCGCTGTGAGATCGAGGATTTGGTCCAAAACTAACTCATCTTGGCAGGCTGTGTGTTATACTATACTATGCTATTACGGGGGTCCATAGTTAATAGGACCTATGGTATACATAACAACCTATATATTTACATGTTTTTTACTGACAAAATTTGGTCCTATTTACTATGGTCCCCCGTAGTAGTGATACTTGGATCGCGCGTACTGCGGGTTGTATATGGCCTAATGCAGGAAACACAGCAGTCCGTACATGAGGAAGGCAATATAGTAGGGATTAGGATAGACTCCCCCCAATATCGAATCGGCCTCAAGTCGGATTTAGCAGCTCATCAGAACGTGCTTCGAAGCGTCTGTATGAAGTGCAGCAATAGCACCTTCGGTAGGTAAGCAGTAGTGCAGTGTACAAGCGTGTTCGGCGAAATAGTTTCAGGACCACCTTGGATATCTTTACCCTTTGAATGGTCGGTCGAAATTCTTGCTATATATATTTACATCATGTGGGAAAAAAAATGATGAATTTCGCCTTACAATGCTGTTTTCGTGGGTTCTAAGTTGCGGCCTCGTCGCGGTGTGTTATCGGTTTTTTTGCCTGCTCAGGGTCCTACTGTGCCGGCTCCGTTCCACCTGAGCAAGTCCAACCGAAGCGACAAGGCGCCCGGGAGCGCTCCGGGCACCCCACGGACCAGGGAAGAGACCCTTACCTTCCGCGAGTCGCTGGCTCGCATCGAGAACAAGGTAGATCGATCGCAAGGCAAACATGTTGGGAAACATCGCGCGGCGTGTACGCAAAACTATCTTGTGGTTGTTGTTTCTGTTTTTGCTGTAGTTGTTGTCGTTGTTGTTGTTGCTGTTTTTTTTTTTTTTTGTGCAAGAATTGATGTTTTGGGATTAATTTAGAAATGTGGTATGATTCACCCCACTGTTATGCTGGAGAAATATGGGATGATTCACCCATTGTTGTTATGATGAAAGTTGTTGAAAAGTTTTGGCCGGCTCGCGTTGACTTTTTTTTTTCACGGTATTGATAGTGCACCCTTCTGAACGAAAAGTTAAGGGGGGCGTTGGTGTATCAATGTGAATGCCCAGCGTCGATTACATTTCCGCGCGTGAATTATGGCGACGAGATCGTGTAAGGTGGAGGCGTGTCAGTGTTTTTCGTAAGTGTACCGCTCTCTCCACCTGGCACACACCCAGTGCCTCGTGGTTCTTTTCCGAGGACCGCCATCTCCCTGGCCGGACGTATCTGGAGTGGTTTCACCGGCGACCATAATCCTTAACGCCCTTGCGTCAAAACCAGACCTAAGCTTGCGTGGTTGACGCTTTTTGAATCCCGGTCGGTCACAGTCCTCCGTCCTACGTACCCGGTGTGTATGTAGGTACTTGCTTTATATGTCCTTGATGCACTGTTCTACTGCTGATACTGCTGATAATGCTGATGCTTCTACTGTTCGTATTGCTGCTGCTGCTGCCGTTGCAATTTTTATTGTCGCTGGCTTCCGCTACCGTTGCTTATGTTCTTCTTGATGCTGCTGCTACTGTTGTTGTTGTTGCTGCTGCTACTGCTACCGTTGCTGATGTTCTTCTTGCTGCTCTGGTTGTCGTTGTTGCTATTGCTGATGCCGCTGCACGTTTTTTTGTTTTTTGTTTTTGTCAGACTCCTGACCGCTTCCGCAGCAGGCCTGCCGGCGATCACGCCCAGCCGGCCCCCGTGGCTCATGTCGAACCCAAGCCCACTCTGCCCGTCTCGCCCAAGTGAGATCGCGGTTGCTCCTTCTCGTTTCGATCTATTTTTTCGGGTGTGTTTGGTGATTGGGTTAGTGCGGTACGTAGTCGTTGCCTTTTCGTGTTTTTGCACTTGTTCTTGTTGTCATACCTTGCGGAACGGTCGTGTTCACGTTGAGTTGTTTTTTTTATGGGCGTCGTGCCTGGCTGCTGTTGCCTATTGCGGTTTGACGTGGTTGGCTTTCGTGTTAGGCCGCCTGTTGATCCGAACAGGGACCAACCTTTTTGATTTCTCACTAAATATAGCTCGTGTTGGTTCTAAAACGATCATTTTTTTGCTCATGCTTCTGGTAAAAAGCTTGCTCAAACGTTTACCGTACCGTCCGGGTGCTGTCATCCCCCCCCCCCCCCCCCCCCCCCCCCCCCCCCCCATCCCCCTCCCGGCCACACCGGAAAACAAATCATTTTCATTCGACGCTGTCATCCACACACAAGAAAGTCCGCCTCACAAGCGGTTCATAGCAGGATGCAGATTACCCTCCATGAGACTCGTCCAACACCTCACGGCGCTTGGTCCAAGCAACGTCTGCTTTCCTGGTCGGTGAAAACCCGACGTGCTTCTCCTCGGTATCGTCGTAGAGTTGCGAGGGTCTATGGTTATATGACTATGGCCATGCATGACATCGAATACCCCCCCCCCCCCCCCCCCCCCCCCCCCCCCCCCCCCCTCCTCCTTTCCATACATCACTGACGATGGTCGTATTGGGGAAGAAAACAATCTCTTGTGAAAACCTTGCGCTCGCGTGAATCGTATCTCCCGCGTGCTGTAACCACCCGGCCCCTCCTCCCTCCCATACACGCCTCGCTAATGATGTGTATGTGTCTGTTTGTGTGTGCGTGTCTTATGGTATAGATTTAGGACGGAAGCGAGAGCGGCGGGCCACGGGAAATCGCACCTGCCCTCTCGCGAGCAGAGGGAGGAAGCAGAGCTGGCTGAGATGAAGAAGGTGACAGTTTTTTTTTCTGTTTTTCTTGTTCTGTTGGTTGGTTTTGTGGTGGGGTGAGGCATTATTGCGGACACCACGACGGGGGAAAAATTCTATTTGTGGTCGAATTTGCAGTGGGTGTGCTATGTCTCAATTCAAGTTGATAGCGCGTGTGATTATGGGTGCCGAGTAGAAGCCTCTCAGTGATGTTTTTGTTTCTGGCTTGTGGTGGGTTTCGCTGTGCGATGCACGGAGAGACGGCCATTTTGTGCGTCTGTGGGTTTCATGGAGAAGGTGATAGCCGACATGTTTACGGTGGCAGCCGCCGATTATCTAAAATGGTTGGTTTTCGCAGCGAGATGCCGGCCAACAGTTTTGTTTCGTGGGAGCGGTTTGGATGCGGTCGGTATGTCAGCGAACTGCTACGTACGGCCGGATACCTTGTTGCTGGATATTTGACGTTGTCGAGACGGCATCGGGGGGGGGTTGTTGAATGCCGTTATTGTTGGTGAGACGTTTCTATGTGTTCCCTCCCTTGAGCCGCACTACGATTTTTTCATACGATTGGAGGTCGACCAACCCTAATGAAAAATGTACCCGCCCTGCCTTTTTTAGGTCTGGCTATGTATTTACTGAGTGGATCGCGCTGCGCCGTTGTTCTGTCTTGGAAACGCCCGATTTTCGGAAACAAGCCTTTTTGTTTTTGTTTTTTGTTTTTGTCTTTTTGTGTTTTTTCATCCTCTCGGCGTTGGGATGTGCAGTTGTTGATGCTTATTTTTTTCTTTCCTTCTCACGTACGATATGTGTTTTGCTCGGTTTTTTTTTCCTGCTTTTTCTTGCCGCGGCGTGTCATATCAGCACCAGTTCAAGGCTAGGCCATACAACCCCGACGGCTTCGGAGTTGGAGGAGAGCAGGGCGTTTTCAGGCCTCAGCACAGCGACAAGACGCTGACCCAGCCGGCTCCCTTCCGCCTCAGCACGGACGGACGCGCTTCCAAGCGTGCCCCAAGGTATTTATTTCATCTGTCATGCTAATGCCATGCCTATCACCGTGTCACGCGGGAAGGAACACACAAACACTATTAATGGAAAAAAGGGACACCCGACAGTTGTTTTTTTGGAGGCTTCGAGACGGGGTCGGGGTATAGGTACTCCACAACAGAGTAGTACGAGTATATCGTAATTTGTGTATATTTTGTGTACAGAAATGTGATCCGCCTTGTTTGTTCTTTGATCTTCTGTTGTTTTTAGGTTGACTTTTCATTTTTTTTTTTTTTTTTTTTTCGTGAGATAACCTGCTGGACGACGCATGTCGTTTTCTCGTTTTCCAGGCGTGTATTTCATCCGAGATAATGCACAATCTCGGACGAAATTGGAACCCGGTTATGTCCCTATCAGAAACAGCAGTACTATTAGTAAATAGGACAAAAAAATGTTAGTGAAAAAGGTAAATATAGGTTTTTGTGAGTACCGTAGGTCCTATTTACTATGCCCCCCGTAATAGTAATAAAGCGGAACGGAAAAGGACCACGTGTATCAGGGGGTACGGACCCACACTCTCCACCCTGTCGGAATTGAAAACAAACTATGATATCCATACGTAGCAAGTTGATTGTTTTCGGAAATTTTTTACTATAACGAGGGACCGTAGTTAATAGGACCTATGATACACAAAAAAACTTCTATATTTACCAATTTTTACTAACAATATTTGGTCCTATTTACTATGGTCCCCGGTAATAACACATTTTTTTGGGGGTTTGTTTTACTTGATCGGTAACCCCCCTCCCCTCTGAGTGTGGACTCAAGAAGAATGGTGGGTTGCCGTTTTTTTTTTTGTTTTTTCGTAAATCCTTGGCCTCCCCCCTCGTCTTGGAGAAATTCGGTTCGTAAATCCGATGCCGAGTGCTTGTTGCGTTGGTCGAGGTTGGTTTCTGTGTGTGCCGCCATTATTTTGCGTTTTTTTGGTCCGTCTTTTTGTTGTTGTTTGGTTTTGCCTTGCACGCGGTTGATACTACACTTCGGTAGTATACAGCATTCAGACTTAATATGCTGTTTTGGGGCGGAAACGAGGACACTATATTTAGGATAATCTACGTACGGTAGAGTGCGACCTAAGTACGTACCTGGCACGTTGTGTACTGTAGTTTTTGGGGACGATACGGCAGCCCGGCGCTGCTGGTACGTGTTCGTTTCCTTCGGGCCCTCCTCTTCCTCCCTCTCTTCTCTGCTGTTGGCACGGTCTTTTTGTTTGTTTGTCCGTTTGATCTGTATTATTTGTATGATTTGTTTGATGTGCACATGTTTGCCGGGTGGGATCTGTATGATACACAGTGTTGTGAACCGAAAACAGAAAATGGCTCGGTCTTTTTTTTTTTTTGGTTTTTCTCCGAAATGTCGTCCGTTTTCGGTGGAGGGGTTTGAAGCAAAACCGAAAACGAGAACAATCGAAAAAATCGGTCGGGTTCGTTTTTTTTTTTTTTTTTTTTTTTTTTTTTTTTGACTTTTAGTACACCGAAAAAAACAAGCTGTCGGCTTTTGGTCGGGAAACCCCCTCTTCCCCCCCCCCCCCCCCCCCCCCATAAAAGAAAAAAAAAAGAAAACGACGTTCGGTTTTCGGTTCACAACGCTGATTCATTGATAACGGCTTTTGCAAGTATGGGATCTACTGCTGTAGTGTAGATCAGGTTGATTGTGATCCCAATGCGTCCGCGCGCTGTGTCAACGTTTTGTTTTCCCCCGTCGCTGGCAATGCTGTGTGTGTACCGCGCGCGTTCTGACCCGGTTGATGGAATGGAACGGACCATGATTGGATGGGGTGGGATGGGTACGTGCAGCCCGCACCGGAGCAGGGACGAGGAGGAGCTGTCGAAGCAGTTCAAGGCCAGGCCCTTGCCAACCGGACGCAGCTCCAGCGTTGGAAGGTGATTGGTTGAATGCTATGTACGTAAATACGAGGTCTGGTTCATAGCGCAGATGCGGTTGTGTGGACAATCTTTTTTGTGCCGCGGTTTTTTCGTGTGTGCTTGCACCTGTTTTTGCGTGGCTCGAGTGTGTGTGTTTTTCTGGTTGCTTTTCGTGTGTGTGTGTGTTTTTTCGGTAGTCTTTTTTTCCTAACCTGTGTACGCGTACCGCTGTACGGGGTGTACGGGTCTACACTTTCAGATATATTGCAGAGCTATTCCTGTCTGCTGGTGCTGTTGTCGTGGTCGTTGTTGTAGTCGTTGCTGTGGTTGCTGCTGCTGTTGTTGTTGTTGCTTTGGTTGCTGTTGTTGTTGTTGCTATTGGTTGTTCGCCTATTGTGGTCGTTGTTGAGGGTGCCGTTGTTTCGTGGTTGCTGTCATTGTGGTCGTTATGGCTTGCATCGGAGTAGTTCCGGTTGAGCGATTTATCCGATTTTTTTCCCGGCTCCGGTCGTACAGGCCGTCCCACGTGATTGATGTATCAATAGCTGTAGATTGCACTACTGTCTGTTAACCCTTTTAGTACAGTCCCATTTTTTGGACAAATCACTTGGAGTTTGAGTGGTTTGTCCCCAATTCGGGACTGCAGCGCTAAAGCTTGTTGATAGGATTCATAATGGTTTTAATGATGTTTTGTTGTTGTTGTTGTTGTTGTTGTTGTTGCTGCTGTTGCTGTTGTGGTATTGCTGTTATTTTGGTCGTTATGGCTACTATCGAGTGATTTCCGCCTGCACGTTCAATCCGATTTACTTTTTTCCCGAGTCCCGCCACCACCCCCGGTCCAGCCCGGCGCCAACGTGGGCCTTGTGGCTTCCCCCGAGCTAAACCCTTATACCGCCGCGTACGTACAGGAAGCAATTTTCCAGTTTTTGTCAGTTTTTTTTCGCCCGATACCCTACCTACTGCGTCTGTCGGGAACGTACTGTAGTTTGCTTGCCGCAGTTTTTTCGGATACGTACGTACGTACGTCGGCTTTTCTATTTCAAAGAAGGCGACTGCCTGGATACCAGATTACTTTGGGTGATCTTTTTTGTCCGATTCCAAACCCTTGCCGATATATGTACGGTAGTTTTGTGGCGATTTGCCTTTTTTTCTTGTTTTATTTTTTTCATTTTTGCATTTTTTTGTACGATAGACGTCCGGAACAATATTTTTTTCGACACCTGGCGTAAAAAAATCAGATTTAACAAAACCGGTGCGCAGTAATCACCGGACGGTTTAAGAGATAATTTTTTTTCTCTGCAATTTTGGAGCACTTGCTTTTAGAGACCCCCCCCCTCCCCCTACAGACGTGACGCCTCCATCGCTGTCTCTGGAAGTGGCCACATCGAAAATAAATCAAGTCTTTGAAGCTGTCATCCATATGCAAGTCCGCGTCACAAGCGGTTCTTACGTACCTGGTATTAAATACTAAGATGCAGCTCACCCTTCATGCGACTCGCCCAAGACCTCACGACGCTTCGCGCTTGGTGCAAGCAATGCCCGCCCGGTCGGTGGAAACCCGACGTGCTCCGTCTAGGCGTTGTAGGGATGCAAGGGTATATGGTCATACGACTATAACCATGAATGACAATGACGATACCCCCCCCCCCCCCCTCCCCATCGACAGAGGGGTGAGAGGACAGTAAGGTGGGTCGCCTAAACCAAGTGATCTAAAATTAGAAAAAAAATGGGAAAAAAAAAACTTTTTCTGGTGAATCGTCGTGTGATCACAGCGCTCCGGTTTAATTTCATTCTGACCCTGTTGTTTGTCAGGTTTAGAAAAAATACATTCCGAGCGTGTCCCCGAGTAAACCCCCATTTATTCGTTTTCGAATTGCGCTTTATACGAGTACTGTGCAGTTCCCCGATTTTTTTTTTTGCGTTCCGCGTGACCCCCCCCCCCCCACTCCTTTTTTTTGTGCGACAGGGTGCGCCCCGGTGCCAACGTGGGCCCTGGATCGTCCGCCGAGCTTAAGCCGAGGGTGGTGGCGAAGCCGAAGGAGCTTACCATTGCTGAGTCGCCTATGCTCTCGACCAAGCGGCGGTCGGCCATGCGATCCAGCAGCGTCGGCGGGCCGGGGCAGACCTCTGAGCAGGTCGAACTGGATGAGGCCGCGGCGAAGCAGTTCCGCGCGCGTCCGATGCCGAACTACTCCAAGGTGTCCTCACAGGTATATTTATACCTTGTATCTACCAGCGGTCCCAGTATCGGCCCCCCCATCTGGGTGGAAAGGGCAATTCAGCAATGATTTGAGCTTCACAGTTATGAGTGATTTTAGTTCAGTCAAAAGAGTGAGACACGATTCACCTCGTGTACGTGTGTGTGTGTGTGTGTGTGTGTGTGTGTGTGTTTTTTTTCTGTTTCGTTGTATGTAGTTGCTTGTGTTACTGTTTTTGTTGTTGTTGGTGGTTGTTGTGCGTTTTTGTGGCTATGTTGCGTGTGTGTTGTTTCATGCTTGTTTTTTTCTTATTTTATTCGTTTCTTCCCTTCCCTTCGGTTTGTTTGTTTTTTTGTTGCTGTTGTGTGTGTGCTTGCTAGGTACGAGGCATTGTTGTGCGAGTTTTTGTTGTTGTTGTTGTTGTTGTTGTTGTTTTCTGTGCTCCTTCGGTTTTTGTGTTTCGTAGTGTTTTTGTCAGATGTGTGTGTTTTGTTTTGTTTGGGGTTTGTTCTTTTTAAGGCGAATGAACACGCCTGAAGTTACCCGTCGGAGGAGCTGAACGCCCGCCTTATGTACAGCTTGCATTTTTTTCGTTCTTGCAAGTGGACCTTTCGCCTCTCTCTCACACAGTCTCACGCCCCCCTATCCATGTGCAAGTCCGCCTCAGACCGGTTGTACAGCAGTATTACGTGCGGCCAAAGTAAACAGGACCAAATATAGTTACTGTAGTAAAAATAGGTGCATATATAGGTTTTTGCGTGTACCGTAGGTCCTATTTACTATGGTCTCCCGTAGTGGTAAGATGTTGCTCAACCTTTGTGCGACTCGCCCAACACCTCACATCGCTTCGCGCGTCGGTGTGAGCATTGTCTACCTACCTTGTCGGCGCAGACCGACGTTCTGCCTCCCGGTACTGTAGTCATCGACTGCTACGGGGGGGCCATAGTAAATAGGACCAAATATTGTTGGTAAAAGTAGGGAAATGTATAGGTTTTTGTGTGTACCGTAGGTCCTGTTTATTATGGTCCTCCGTAATAGGGCCACGCATGACATGAATACAACCCTTCCCCTCTTGGCCTCTTTTGGTGCTTTGCCCGCTATTTTGGCTTCTGTGTCGACAGTCTCGCAGGCAGACCTTGACCGTTGCTGACCAGCCCGCGGGACCCACGGAGACTCGCCCGTTCCACCTCAGGTCGGAGGAGAGGGGCAAGGCGAAGCAGGCCTTGCTGGCCCAGAGGCTTCTGACTCAGCGCAGACAGGTACTGACTTGTGGCTTGCGTCTAATACGTGTCGTGTGAATTTGGCGATGGTTGATGATTGTGATGATGTAAGTACTGTGGACAACGGCGACGAAAAAAAGAAAAAAAAGGAAAGGAAAAGAAAACAAAGAAAAAAATGAAAAAAAATGACAGCTTTTACCCAACGCCGGATTACAGCATAAAAATTTCCTTGGGTTGGATCGAGTTGGGTTTCGTTTGGTTTGGTCCACTACTATTAATAACAGCGACGAGACAACGCTGCCTCTGTTGGGTTGGGCTAGGTTGTGTTGTTACTGGCGGTAGGTTTTGCATCAAAACTTTCCGAGTATTGCGACCATTTGGTGCATCCCTAAAAACCTGGATGTACTTGTACGGTAGTTTTTTTTTCGGATTGCTTGGTCCTGATTTTTTTTTTTTTCCTCGTGCTGAAAGTGTGTATCATATGAATAGTGTTGGCGATTTCTTTCTCCCTCGTGTATGCCGTATTTGATGGGTTGTTTGAAACCCTTTTTTTTTTCCTGCGATGCGGCGGAGGGTCTCGTTTGTTGGGACGTTTTTCTTCGTTTTCTCTCTTTCTGTTGTCGGTGTACACAGTAATGGTGCTTCTATTCAGGTCTCGGTGTATGTGCGCCAGCTCACAATACCGGCTCTATAGCGTCGGCCGGCACTGTTCCCTCCGCACTCTACCGCACTGCTGTTTTGAATCTCATCTGTGCCGAGCGATTTCACAGGGACTGTACGTGGCGGGCAGCCTCTACTGCTCGACCGGCTCCATAGAGGGTGGACCACTGGTGCTGTGTCGTTCTATCTTGGCTTCATCTCTTTTTCTCCCTTCCATTTTTGTTCTCGCTCTCTCTGGCTCTTTCTGCTTATCTTCCTATCTATTCGCCCACCCTCACCTCCCTTGTTCTACGTTTTCCGTCGCTGTTTATGCTGGGTTTTTTTCGCGAAACGGCACAACGATTTTCTGAAACGGTGTTTTTTTTCAACCAATCAGGAAGAAGCCGCGGCCAAGGTGCGGGCGCGACCGTTACCGGCTCCCTCCCAGGGCTTCTTCCCTCAGCCCAGCGAACGACCACTC
This sequence comes from Macrocystis pyrifera, assembly GCA_031763025.1. NCBI lineage: Eukaryota > Phaeophyceae > Laminariales > Laminariaceae > Macrocystis > Macrocystis pyrifera. The sequence continues at coordinate 2,483,267 of JASSKH010000008.1, read as the reverse complement.
ACCGAGACGGCGGAGTTTGTCCTGTCTAGCCAAACGCGCCACGAGCGAGCTGCGCAAGAGTTCCGGGACAGGGTGCGGATGGAAGAGGAGCGTGCTCGCCGGGCGACGCAAGTGAGAGAGGCTTGAATGGGGGCAGGGGGTGGGGAGTGCAGTCTCTATTAATCGTATAAGTGTTGAGTGTTGGAAGTGAATCGGGTTCGATGCGTACGATACCGATGGTGGGCAAAAAAAAATGGACCGTAAAGAGGGTTATGCTGCACGCGGGGGTGCAATTCGGTTTTCGGCTACATACCACTCTGCCGCTTAATACGCGGATAGTGTTCGTACGTATCTACTATTTGCTGTATATACCTAGGCATATATTCGTCGAATTTCGTGCGTTTTTTGTGTACCTGGTGTTTTTTTAGTCAGCACAAATATCGCAGCAGCGATTGTGTTGAAACCGTTGCTCTCTCTCACATGCTCACATGCTTGCACACCTCGTTTTTTTTTTTGCTTTTTTTTTTCTTGTCTTTGTCTGTGTCACCAGGTCGTCGCTTTGCCCCTACCGGCGGCGACGTTCGAGCCCGAGCTTTACCCGGAGAGGACGGAGCTTTCCCTCACCCATCCCATTGAGGTGACCGGGAAAGCGAGTAGAAGTTCGACCGGGATTTCCTTTTGGATGTTGCGTTCGTATGGGGAGGGGAGGGGGCGGGTGTATACATTAGAGCTGGATGTCCGGTCGCAAACAGAGCTGACTGTGGTACGGATATATTCACCCCGTAAAATACCGATATATCATGTATCGTAACCTTATCGAATCGCGTATGTTGAGATATTTGCGTATAGTATGTGATATATTTGCGTATAGTATGTGATATATTTGGAAGCATATATCGGGTTTCGTTTCGGTTACCTCATTGGACTACCAGCTAATTCCACTTCGTGATATTGATAGTTCAGAGCATACGTATTCCAGCTGGCGTAATTTACCTGTTCAAGGAGATGTGTGATGCTATTTATTGTGTTGGGGTGTTTTGTCTCGAAACTTCGAGGGATGCGGCTGCTTCAAATGCTATCTCATTGTGTTGTGCTGTGTCCATTATTCCCGGCTTCGGCTCTAACGCTACCCTGACCCTGAGCAGACTTCTCGATTGGTGTCTCGGCCGGTTGCTGTGCTTGGATATATATATATTTTTCTGTTCGGGCACATCTTATATGGAAGTTCGCCTAGAGGGAAGATCTACGCGAACGCTACTTGTTACTGATCTATGGGGTCTACGTAGTTCGTGCTGACATCTTTTCTTAGGACAATGTGTCTTGGTTGGGTTTGCTCTATGTACAGATCGTGCTTATCTCATAACGGCAGCTTAACAGTAGGATCCTAATGTAGGTGATGTATGATATGTACCAGGTCGTAATTTTCTCGACGCGTGAAGGCTTGCGAGTTTTTGTTGTTGTTGTTGAAGCGATTTGGGGAGGGGGGAGGGGGGGAGGGGGAGGTTGGAGGCGGAAATAGGTGGGGGGAAGGGGGGGTTGGAGGAGGGTGCGACTTTGACCGGAAAAGTACGCTGCGGCTTGTGGTCCTATTGCGCCTAAGTACGAGGATTCGTCACATGACATCACCGTTTTTTTGTGAAAGCGGAATCGTTTGGAGTGATATTGTTTGTTTCTTTTACATCCTGTAGTTTGATGATACAGTAGGTTTGATGCTTTTTGATATTCGTGTATATGTACCGAGGTATCGAGTAAGACACGGTAGGACCTATGATGCATGGTACAGGAATGATAACACAGTTTCGTTTCATAATAGGCAGAAAAGCCCGCCGATGCACACGGGTTTTTTGTTTCGCAATATCAATCAGTATTTTGATCAACCGGTCGCCTGGTCAGTCAATCGAACCAGTCCATTTTTCAAACGACCGACGAAAGCATCTACCGTAGTCAATTAGGCTAGTCTGTCAGTCGATGACTCGATCAAGGCCTCAAGCGGTTTTTGGAGTCACTCGATGACTCACTCGGTCAACATCAAGCGTAGCTATCGATCTGTGTTGCCCAACGCTTTTTTCGATTTTTCGTTTCTTCGTTTTTCAGAGGGTGCTCCACTCAAGCGCGCGTGCGGAGGGACGCGCCAAGTGGGAGGAGAACAACCAAGCTCGTATCGAGGCAGAGGAGACCGCCAGGTGATTTCATGGGCTTCCTTCCGATTGACGTTGCACGTTGGTCGTGAGACAGTCTAAACCCTATTGACGACCGACCCTCTCTGGATGTTTTTTTCGGCGTCCTTGTTTTTTTTTGTCTTTTTGTTACGTCCAAATGTGTTCAACCCTTCAGCACTTCAGTGCCGTTTCGGAGATGAACCACTCGAGTTCCAAGTTATTTGTTCCTGGTCTTTTTTTTTTTTTGTCTGGCCTTGTCTTGGGCGTCACGTAGGACATTGGAAAGTGAGTTCACCTGTGTTTTATCTGTGCGTGTTTTATGTGTTGCTGTATTCGTTTGTTTCTCCCTCGAAGGTTGTTTTGTTGAGTGTTTTTGTCTTTTCTTGTTTTTTTTCTTCAATTTGTTTCGTCCTTGGCTTCAAGTTTTTGTTGTTGACGATTTTTTTTTGTATTTTGTGTTTGAGCTGCTTGTCTGCTGCTCTCGATGGTTCGGGCAGGTTTGTATTTGCCGTGCGTTTTATTATCCCATGTTCGATCGACATTTACAGTTTTTGTTTGTTGTTTTTTTCGCTCTGCTGTGTATGCTGGTTATGGTAGCTATTTCCATTTTTTTTTTGCTTTTGACGAAAATTTCAACAAGCAATCTGAGCATACCGGCGAGTGTTCACATTTAGATGACATTTGGTTGTTTTTGTGCAGAAATCGATGTGTTTTTTTTTGGAGAATTTTTGGGGTTGCGGACAGCGCCTGGCACTCTTGCACGTTCAATGTTAATACGAGTTTTTTTATTTCGGCGAGACGCAGATTTCGCTTGGTGTACGCGTCTGACGTTACACCTGGTGCACACAAAATTCTCGTATACTACGGACGAGTTTTTTTGTTCAGGCGACGCGGATTTCGCTCGGTGTCACAAACGGCGCTTGCTGTTTGTTGTTGTTGTTTTTTTAAACGATTTGGTGTTGCTTGCTGCTTGTTGTTTTTTTTCACGGTTTGGTGTTGCTTGTCGTGTTTTTTACTCACCTCGTAGGGTGGATTTGGTGAAGGCGACGGCGGCAGCGGAGAAGAGGGCCATTGCGGAGCTTCGGCGGCGGTCACACGCGGAGGGAGGGATGGCCTTTAAGGTGTGTACACTACAGGGGTCCATAGTTAATAGGACCTATGGTATACATTAAAAAAAAAAAACTGTAGATTTAGCTATTTTTACTAACACTATTTGGTCGTAGTTACTATAACTATAGTCCCTCGTAATAATACATTTCGAACTAAGGTAGGCTTTGGTGTTTATGCACTATTTAGTAATGCTCCTGATTATTGTGTGCAATTTTTCGTACCTTCGTGCACTCGAGTTTTCGGTTTTTTGTTTCATGTACCAGGTATTTTATATCGATGATTCCTTAAATATACATATATGCCAGGTGTTAAATTAACAGCCTCCCTGTTCGATGAAAAAATCTCAGTTTATACTACAGTATGTTATTTACTTTCGGTCGGGTTATGCAGGCGAATACATAAGATATGATCGTAGTTCATTTACATTGGCGCACCGTGCTTAGAGTGTACATGTATTTTTCGATGATCAATGACTTGGAATTAGTGTACAGTGAAGTATGGATTGGAATTAGCGTGGGAATAAGGTATAACGCAATGTTGGGTCTTTACGTCACACATGCCGCCTGATTTGAGTTTGGTTTGCTTGCGCATGCATATGCGTCGCTTGTCGCGTCAATTTGATGAATATATTTGCGAAATGCCATCATGACTCCGATAAAATGTTTTGGCATGAAAAAAATGCATACATCGTTCGCATTAAAAGTGGGGTATAGTATTAAAATAAAATGCTCGCTGCGCTCTGCTGCATACTGTAATATATACAAGGACACATGACATTTTGTGTGTCTTCGTATTTGATGCAGATTGTCCTCTAATCTTTGGGAGAAAGCGGTGCTCTGCGTTCGAGTTTGTTCCTTGTTCTGACCGGTGTTATTGTTTTTGCCTCCCCCCTCGCTTCTCGCCCCCCACCCTCCCCGCCAACGCTACCGCTCCCTATTGTTTGTTCAGGCGAAGCCCATTAAGTGGGCCCCCACTGCCCCCGACTGCGCGCAGCTCTCGACGGCGCCCCTGACCACTCCCATCACCCCGAACCTCAGGACTAAGCGAAGGGCCATGAATGCCGCCCCGCTTGAGGCTCCGATTGCCTGAAATATGGTGGCGATCGCAATTAAAGATGGTAGCGATTTAGGTGGCGGTGGTGGCTAGGCTCTATGTCGCGATTCCGGTGCCGCTGAAATGGTGATGATGGTGGCGGTGATGCGTGACTGTGCTGATAATAGTCGTGGTGACCGTGCCGGAGGAAGGTCTTTTTTTTTCCTTTTTTTTTTGGCGCTTTCGAGGCGTTCTTTTGGGAACTGGAATGGGGAAGCTCGCGACGGTTTCAAACGAACCTGATGCTTACGGCAACGGTCAACTGCGTGGGTGGCGGGCATGATCGATACGGGCTTGCTTCGGAGTTTACAATCAATGCACAGGAAGGAGACGCACGACGCGGACTCGAGACGGTTCTCCCCGTGCCGCCGAATGCTCTCTCTGCACGTACGTAAGCGCTTGGTGAAACCGAAGTTATCGTTGTTTCTGGTGTCGACCTCGAAGTCTCGAAGAAGTTTGTTGCTCCCCCGTGTTAGTTTAGCCCGAGGGCTAGGCGCCGGACCATGGCTGCGGCCCCGCTTGAACCCCCCGATTGATCTCATTTCGAGGAGGGCTTTAACCTGGGAAAAAAAGGTGGGTGCTTGAGGCCCCGGTTGCTCTTGTTTGGAGCAGGGGTTCCTCGGAAAGCGTTGTTTGCATTTTGCATGAGGGTTTTACAGGGTGCGTATGGAAGTGTTTTCGGCTGGTGCCTGTGCTCTTGCACGATACGTAGCCGGTTCTTTGGTTTTTCTGCTGTATCGTACGATACGTTTACGGGCAGGAAAAGAAGGATTGGCTTTTTTTTCCCCGGGCGCGCCCGGACTTTTGGGTTACGGACAAGAACAGCGGGTGCTTGCGGGTGGATGGAATTAGCGCGGGGAGGGCGGAGGGGGTAGGCTCGGGGTAAGGAGGGGGTGCATGGTGTTGATTTTGAACCGAATGCTTCTTTTTTCGTCAGCAGGAGAGAGTGGTGTCGATCCAGCGGGGGGGTCTAGGGCTATAGTTTTTCTGTAGTTGATGTCTGCGGGCCTCTACGATTGCGCTCCGGTAGCTTCTGCTTGCAGATGGTATATTAATAGTAGCCTTTCTGGGTTGGGGTTTCTACTTTTGCGGAGGCGAGTATTGAAGAGTGGTCGGATTTTTCATTTTTTCCTTTTTGGGCGATTTTCAGTGGAACCCCCCCTTCCCCCCTCCCGACTTGGTCTGGTGAACAGGCTGCTCCGGTGCGTGTTTTCTTCCTTTTCTCCTATTATTATGTGGACGCGAGGTCCATACCTATGAACGGCTGGAAAGTAGGGGTTTGTAGCTCGCCCAACGGCGTTTCGTACCGCTTTCTATATATATACCTGGTCTCCATATTTTGTTTGACGATGGTTGAAAGCTGATGCTGAAGGTTTTCCGAATGAAGCTTCTGTCTGGTTGGAGCGGGAGAGTCTTTTTTTTTTCTTGGCGTTCCTCGGCAAGGCGACACACGTGCGGTAGCTGTGTCTTGGTTCGTTAACGGTACGTTAGTGGCCCGCCCGATAGTGCCGCTTAAGCAGTGCCGGTTGCCCGCCATAGCGCCTGTTTGAAACGCTTGGCATTCCGGTGGGATTCACCAGCCACTGTGGTTTGTGTGCGGAGTAGCTAGTGCCGGCTGCCGCTATAGTGCCCCGTGTTGTTGACTGGAGCAATTACGCCGGGACTCAAGAGGGAGCGGCACTACCGTACAAGTTGGGTTGCCGGGGGGAGGGAGACGTGTGATTTTGGCTATTGTTGGAGCTGAGTGGAAAAATCCTGCGCGGTACGAGTGTGTAGTGGCATGCCTCGCACCGTTTACGGGTGGGGACATTTATTTATTTCTTTTTTAGATGGTTTTTTGTTTCGGTCAGGCAGCAGCCAGCGACGAAGGGTAGCCTGGCCGCTCGAGAGTGTCGGCCAGTTGTAGCACAGGGCTTTGATGGGGAATGTCGTATACCATATGCATGCCCCGGGGGGGGGGGGAGGCACTGTTCATTGCGTACTTTTCTGAGCTGTTAAACTAGTAGTGGTAGTTTTCCCTGCTATTCGGCGCGTGCTTTTGTTCGGCTGTCTGACAAGTAAAATATGTTGTCTGCTGGAACTATTGCATGATACGTCCAACGCGTGTACTTTATTGAACTGTCTCAAACCACGTTCGCGTACTACTTTTTCATGTTTTTTTTTTTGGCTTTGTATTTTGGGGTTTCTCGCACGATTTTTTCTTCATTGGCTGAAGTTGGCGTGGTGGGGAGTCAGGATCAGGGAAGGGAGTGGGGGTGTGGGGGTGGGAGAAAAAAAAAGAAATATGTCGGCTGGAGGTCTACGTTTGACCCGTCAAGACCTCTTTAGGCTTCATAAGGTAGTTTTAGTGTGGACGTTCCTTGACGAATGCTGCTTGACGGTTCTTAGTTAATATACTGATTTTAGTGTATGGATTTATTTGACGGCTGTCCGTCAAAGGAGAGTGCCGTCAATGGGTAGCTTTGAGTTGGGGGGGGGGGGGGAAGTCTCCATATGGCGAGGCGGGATAGTCGGTGGATGGGTGGGCTAGCTGCGTTTTATTTTTCATTTTGGCACGGATAAATCGGGTGCCCTTCGACTGTACAAAAGGAACGGGCCGGGTGGGGTTCGTTGATCGCTACGTGCTGCGAGGAGTTGCAGAAGGAGGCGGGGGCGGAGGCGAGGGTGGAGTGTCTGGCGCTTGATCAACCCATACCATGCAAGGGGGTGAGGAGGGGGGGGAGGGTGGCATGCCTCGGGGCCGATTCGGTCGATTGATTTCTCTGTGAGTTTAGGCTGTTTCTTGTTTTGTTTCTTGTGCAGGCGAGAACACAAACAAGCAGTATCTTTGGGGTAGACATTGCATCATCATCGTAACAGACGGAGTTTTCTGTCTGTATGCATCTCGAGTTTGCTGCGCGTTGTTTTTTTTTATTGCTGGTACTGATGTACGAGCGTGTTTTTGTTTCTTTTTGTTTGTTTCTTTTTGCCTTCTCGCTCCCTGCTGACTGCTTCCTTTCCCCCCCCAAGTTTTTTGTGAGGATTGTCTCGTGATTTTTTCGCTTGAAGCTTGTTGTGGAGGACTTCCCTGATGAAATGGATACTATAAGCAAATGAAATACTTGTGCGACGTACAGGCCATGGTGCTGTGTGCGACCATTTTGATTGTTGAGTTTGTGTTTTGACTGAACATTTATCAGAGGGCTTTTTGCGGGTCATGACCCGACCCGCGGGCCGGATCAGGAACTTTTGAAATCTCACGTGTCGGGCCGGGTGGGGTCGTGTCACTTATTTTTCAAACTTTAGCGAGTCGGGTCGGGTCACCCTTTCTTGATCCTACCCGACCCGTGGGATTTAGACTGACCCGCGAAAAGCAGTGATATTCGTTTCCCCTTTCGCCTCGAGAAAAGACAAAAAAAAAAGTCGTGGGGCGTTTCTGACGGCAAACCCCTCGGCGTCTGTCTGTCCGCTGGGGTCCTTTCCCTGTAAAGCATGAAGAAGCCGTTGTTGTGATTGCCTTGTCGTCACCACCTTCATCGCGATCATCATCATTGCCAGGGGTCGCCTCTAACCTTTTTAGAAGTGAGTGCAGTCCCGTTTTGGAGACCAATTACTTGTAATTTGAATGGTTTGTCCCCAAAGCGGGACTACTGCAATACTGAAGAGACTAAGCGGGTTCGTTCCACGAGATCGATGCAAGGATAAAATACTACGGGGGTCCATAGTTAATGGGACCTATGGTATGCATAAAAGTCTATATATTTACCTATTTTTACTAACAATATTTGGTCCTATTTACTAAGGTCCCCCGGATCTGCCGGGACGACTCGTTTTCGGAATCGCCGCAGAGAGAAAGAGAGAGAGAGAGAAACTGTAGATCATCTATCTATCTATCTACCACTGTTGGTCATCTATTTGCTGTAGCTCTACTGGTGTATATGAAACCTGCCGCCGTGGTACTACTAGGCTGTGCAGGACCTGTACTGTATAGTGCAACACATCCCATCCTGGAAACATTTGCGAGATCGTGCGGAATTCCCTACAGGTCTAACTAGGGGTTCTATACGAAGCGGAAATTTGAAACTTGTCTGTCTGTCTGTCTGTCTGTCCTCAAAAGGAAACTCCAATCCTCGCAAAATCTGACCCCAAACCACCTCCGAGGTTGACGCTTATACCGCGCGAATCGATAGCGGACACACATACAAACAGCCTGGGCCAAATTTCGGATTCAACGGAGCCCTGTGTCTTGAGCTATACGCATCCCAGCCCCACCCGCGGGACAATCGCTTGTGCCAGACTCGGTACGAGCAGCGAAATCTTTCGCAAATTGGCTAAATGTATGTACGACTTACCATCCAGGAAACATGTGATGAGCTGTAGATTATACAGAAGATCATCAGGGATCTATCTATCCGTCTGCTCCCAACGATTTAGGTCAAGTGGAAATGATCTGGACATGATATGTCAGAGGTGAGGACCTGCTCGAGGAGACCGTGCTTTACTTCTTCCGGAGTCGCCACAGACAGCAGCAACAAGTTGGGGTCGCCGAAGTGCCCTTTCACAGGGTCAGGCCACTACACACGGCAGCAGTAAGTAGCAGCTGCACCAGTGCCATCTTTTGGGATCGGCAGGGGAGACAGACGCCTTCTGCTTGGACTTCTCCGCACCAACCATCAGAAGTGTCATTCATCCATCGGGGGGTCCCCAGGGGACTACTTAGACGCCTTCTGGGTTTTTCCCGCACCAATCTTCATCATTCGTTCGCTTTTATGGTTGCTGGAACGTCACGCCTAGAGTGGGTGGATATCATTTCATCATCGCCATCATCATCGCCATCGTCATCGGCATCATCATCGAAACTACCATGAGACAGTGAGTGGGATATATTGCTTTGTAAGTCATCAGCAGCAGGAGAGTATGTTACACCCGGTATAGACAACGCAGCAATTTCAAGCAATGTAGTATATATATCGTATTGGATACGGGCGGCACAACATACACACACGCCACCAATCAAAACAAATACATTAAAAAGGACGATGCAACCCGAGGTACATCACGAATCGTCCTTAATACAAAAAAGCCGCTTGCGTTGAACCGGGTAATCATCATCATAGTCATCATCATCATCATCATCATCACCATCATCATGTATGTCCTCGTGGATCTTCAAAACATGTTCTGGACTTTTGTTTGCCCCGCGGGTGTACCGGCTTTTCCTGAGCACCACCAGGCCTCCCGCGGCCGCACGGCGGCGCCACGACCCGTACACACCGCAGCCCCCCCAATGTCGCCGGCGAAATAGCAAGCGCCCGCCGCCGAACGCGGCTAGCGGGGAGCACGGAAAGGGTCCGACGGGATGCTCGCTCCCCGAAAAGCATCTCTCTCTCTCGTAGACGCCAGTCGATCATTAGAAGGACACGCACAAGGTATTTTCTGCTTCGTTCTGCCGTCCTTTTGTACTATACGTCTTTCTGTACCACTGCCGGTGGTGCTAGCTGCCGCTCCTTCGGACGGACTGCTTAGTCCAAGGTATGGAGCCGCTTCTGCCATTGGGCCGGAGAGGCCCCTTTCTATTGCCCAGTAGTACGTACGTACCAGGTATAGTACAACGAACCTCACCCGAAGGAATCGCAAAAAAAAAAAAAAACAGAGACTAAGAGAATAACGCCTACTATTATTACGATATGAATACGTGTGCATCATTCTCGTAAGTGTTGAGTGTAATAAAGCAGTGCGGACCTAGGGACAGATTACTGCTAGCAGATTGATGCCTCTCTCTGCTGGCTCTGCTCTGGTCACTCACACGAGGTGCTTGGCGATGTTATAAACTCTTGTATTTATTGGTTGCTGTTTGCCTCGCCAGATGTCTTCTGAACGAAAGGGCGAGGCGCTCATCAGAAAAGCAGGCGATAACACCTGCCAGGTATGATGGGGGGGCGATTGCTACAAACCATAACGCCGCAACAGGGGAGAGGGGATGCCATAACACAAGGGACTCGAATGGCGTAAAATTCCAGGGGCCCTACGAACGTACCAGGTATCGCCGAAATACCCCCCAAGAGAGGGGGGGGGGGGGGAGGCGAAATGAAACGCAAAAAAAAACATGAAAAGGGCAAACCCACGACCCGCGACCCGCGACACATGTATGCATCTCACGATGAGTGGCATCTCACAATGAATGGTGAGAGTTAAAAATTCACTAACAGCGAACCAACCGGGGCCTGGGGGGGGGGGGGTGGTACTCAGTATCATGCATGGTCGTAGTCCTATGACCATAGTAGAGGCCCTCGCATCCGTACGATGCCGGGACGGAGCACGTCCGGTTTTCACCGACCAGGCAGACATTTGCTTACACTAAGCGCGAAGCGCCGTGGGGTGTTGGGCGAGTCGCATGAAGGGTGACCTGCATCTTACTAAGAACCGCTTTAGAGGCGGATTTTCTTGCATTTAGATGACAACGTCAATTCATTGATATATTTTCTGGCGTGGCTATTTCCAGACACAGCGATGGGTTCACTATTCAACTGCCTCGTGAGCGCCTCACCATAAACACACCACGCGATACGATCATCCCCCTTGTGCGCAGTTAAGATTATCCCCGCATAAAAATGATCTAACTCGACCGCCAGCCGTGGTGGCCCGTAAAAAAAAAAAAAAAAAAAAAACGGTACCCTTGTTGCCTAGCTCACGCAGTCACTACTGTGAGAGGCGTGTTCTACAGCGTCGTCGCCAACCGACGCCAACCCAACCTACATACACATACAGGCGGTAGAGGGGGTGGGGGCGAAAATGAAAACACGAAAACAAAAAAGCATAAGAAAAGGAAACCCATGACCCACGTCCCAAGCATGCAGCTCACGATGAGTGGTCAGAGTGTTCAAAACTCACCACGAACGAAGCAACCGGGGGCCTGGGGGAGCGGGGGGGGGGGGGGGGGGGGGGGGGGGGGGGGGGGCAGCAGGACGGAGAAAAACACCAACGCACCAAAAAAAAAAAAAGGGTAACATGCGAAAGCGTATAAACGCAAAATTAAATAATTAAAAAAAAAAAAAATCACACGCACGCGTGGTCGACACGGCACAACAAGAGCGAGCGAGCGACAGGCAGGCAGGCTACGTGCACACTACTGTAGTAGCCACGAAAAATGCCATCACCAATAACAAAAAAAAAAAACATCCCAACGCCCGGGGCAAAATCGCAAAAATATTCCCACAAGATAGGGAAGGGCCCGGCGACGACGGAAGGTAAAAAAAAAAACGACATGAAAAAAACATTGGACACCCTCGACCCCGTGCATCTCACGATGAGCGGCAAGGGAGTTAAACTCATCTCCGAATGAGCAATCGGGGGCTGGGGCGGTGGGTGGGGGGGGGCAGCCGGGGGGGGGGGTCGGCAAGAAGACAAAAACGCTGACACACACAAAACATCCAACACGCAAAAACCCCAAAAGAAAATAATACACACAAAAGTAAGCTACCGTCACACGCGCGTATGATGTGATACGTATGGTGAGAACCCTTCGTACTACAAACAAAAAAAGAAACGCGATAGAGAGACCATACGCGTGCGTGTGGCGGCCAGAAATTCTGAACCGAAGTGTGTGTGGGGGCCTAAAAGCACTGCTTGCCGTCCGTCATAACCACGTACTTCGAGGCATATACTCCAAAAACTGAAAATGCTAACAAACCATCAGCAGCTGTGAGGGCTGAGCTTTTTTTTTTGTTGTTGTTGCAAAACTGGTCTTTGCAAGCTGTTCCAAGTACCCCATGAAGGGCAAAACAAGCTGACAGCCGCCGCTGTGGTCCGTCCAAACCCGTATACCTACAATGCCACCAAGCAACAAAGATCGTGCACACTGTGTGTGTGTGTGTGTGTTTTGTTTTTTTTCTCTCGCAGAAGAGGCAATACGCGTGCTCCTTCCTGTGCGTGCGTGTGGGGGGCAGAAAGAAGTCTGTCCAACAAAAAGTCGCTGTATCTACCCGTATGGCCTGACAAAACTATCAGCGTCACACGTCAAACATGCGCCTCACGGTCAACTATTACTATCCCGTTACGCGATTGACGAATATCTGCCCAAGAACTCGGTTTCGTCTGGCCTAAAAACGCTGCTAGTACTATTACGGAGGTACATAGTTAATATAACCTATGGTATAGTTAAAAACCTATATATTTTACCTATTTTTACCAACAATATTTCGTCCCGTTAACTATGGACCCCCGTAATAGCTATCACATACATCCGAACAGCAAGAACACCGCTTCGAACCCCCCCCCCCCCCCCCCCCCCCGCGAAGTATCGAGGAATCGGAGATCCGTACAGCAAGGACGCTCCGAAACAAAACTGAAATATCGAAGAATTGGTGACCTATTCATACCGCTCTCTCCCTATGCTAATATTCAGTCACGACCACAATTACATCGAGGAACAGAAGAAGTATAGCAACAACGCTTCGTGAAAAAAAAAAACTGAAAATGCCGGCGTGTGCCGGAAGTTGGAAACGAGGTCAGAACCGACCCCTCCCCCCCCCCCCCCCCCCCCCCCCCCCCCAAAAAAAAAAAAAAGCCTCGTACACCAAAAAACAGCCGCCGAAGATATCAAAAACCTAGACCACAAGATAGAATCAAACCCGAAGCGTCACCAAAGCCAGCCGAGGCGGTTGTCGCGTCTACTCGGGCACCTTTCCTGGTTCGCCAATGCGCTGCCCGTAGCTAGCGGCGGTTGCCTCAAAACCTATCATGAGCTGATCACGTCTACGTGCCCCTTCGAAATTCGCCGACTTTACGTTGAACTCCCCAAACAAACGCGCTACGAATTACTACCCAAAAAAGTTGCAGTCCCCGCGATTTCTGTACAGCCCAAGCTGGAGTCCTACGAAGGAAAAGAGGTACCGCCTTGTATTCACTACAGATCATGGACAGATCATACAGATCATGGACAGATCATACAGATCATGGACAGATCATACAGATCATACAGATCGTACAGATCAGGAATCTATCTGCCCTCAAGTATCCAGATCTTGCTCAAGTGGGAATCGTTGATCTACCGCACCAAAGTAATCGCGTGTCTAACATGCACGAAGAAAAACGTGGGCTCCGTTAGAGGAAGTGCCGAACGTCGAGCGTCGATCCCAGCCATCATCATCATCATCATCATCATCATCATCCTCGTCATCATCATCGCGCGGGACGCAACGACAGCCAGCCGTAGTAGTCGACCGGGCGCCATAAAGCGCTGGGCGATATCCCTCATAAAAAAAACTAACTACACTATGAAGGAACAAACGCGTTGTGCCGCGCCAATTCACCCATTCAGCGGTAAAACAAAAGAACAAGCGGCGCTTTGTCTGGCGATGGCGATGGTGCCGGTTCGGAGCGCGCTCGCCAGAAACCACGCCCAATAGCCACCACGAGCGCGTGTGTTTTGTGCTTCCCGCATAAAAGCGCCAGAAAGCTCATACCGGTATGCTCTAACTGTGCACGAAGTATACCTTCTTCGCTTCATATTCTAGTGCAAGACCCCCCCCCCGCCTGGTCGGTGAAAACCCGACATGCTCCGTCCCGGCATTGTAGGGATGCGAGGGTCTATGGTCATACGACTACGGCCATAAATGAGATCGAGTACATCTCTCCTATCGAGTACATCCCCCCCCCCCCCCCCCCCCCCCCCCTTCCATGCCATGCAAGAAAGTCCGCCTCACAAGCTGCTCTTGGAAAAATGCAGCTCACCCTTCGTGCGGCGACTCACTCACCCAACGCCTCTTTGGTCCAAGCAAGCAAAAAATCTCTTCCTGCCTGGTCGGTGAAAGCTCGACGTGGTCCGTTCCGGCATTGTGGGGCTGTGAGGGTATATGACCATGCGACTACGTGGCCATGCATGTCATCGAGTACCTCCCCGCAGTCTATGGTCATACGACTACGGCCATGCATGAGATCGAGTACGTCTCTCCTATCGAGTACATCCCCCCCCCCCCCCCTTCCCCCTCCCCCTTCCATGCAAGAAAGTCCGCCGCACAAGCTGCTCTTGGAAAAATGCAGCTCACCCTTCGTGCGGCGACTCACCCAACGCCTCTTTGGTCCAAGCAAGCAAAAAATCTCTTCCTGCCTGGTCGGTGAAAGCTCGACGTGGTCCGTTCCGGCATTGTGGGGCTGTGAGGGTATATGACCATGCGACTACGTGGCCATGCATGTCATCGAGTACCTCCCCGCAGTCTATGGTCATACGACTACGGCCATGCATGAGATCGAGTACGTCTCTCCTATCGAGTACATCCCCCCCCCCCCCCCTTCCCCTCCCCCTTCCATGCAAGAAAGTCCGCCGCACAAGCTGCTCTTGGAAAAAATGCAGCTCACCCTTCGTGCGGCGACTCACCCAACGCCTCTTTGGTCCAAGCAAGCAAAAAATCTCTTCCTGCCTGGTCGGTGAAAGCTCGACGTGGTCCGTTCCGGCATTGTGGGGCTGTGAGGGTATATGACCATGCGACTACGTGGCCATGCATGTCATCGAGTACCTCCCCGCATTCTATGGTCATACGACTACGGCCATGCATGAGATCGGGTACATCTCTCTTATCGAGTATTCCCCCCCCCCCCCCTCCCCCCCCCGCTTCACGGAAATTGAATTAACTCATTGAAGCTGTCATCCATGTGCAAGTCCGCCTCACAAAAGGTTCTTGGCAGGATGCAGCTCACCCTTCATGCGACTCGCCGGACACCTCACGTTGCGCTTCGCGCTTGGTGCACGCAATGTCTGCCTGGTCGGTGAAAACCCGACATGCTCCGTCCCGGAATTGTAGGGATGCGAGGGTCTATGGTCATACGACTACGGCCACGCATGAGATCGAGTGCATCTCTCCTATCGAGTACCCCCCCCCCCCCCCCCCCCCCCCCCCCCCCCCCCCCCCCCCCTTTCCCTCCCCCCCGCGCGCGCGGGGACTTTGTTTTGCCCTATTTTCACCGTACAACAAGGCTTTTCGGGGACAACGTGTTCCGAATGGGGGATGAGGGGCGGGGGCGGGGTAGGGGCACACTTCGCGAAAATGGTAGTTTACGAAATATCTCTCATCGAGGTCTTCCCACCATCAACATTTTCTTTCCAAAACGAGGGGTGGGGGGGGGGGGGGGCAGGGCAGGGAGGGGTGGGTGCACACAACGAAAACAACCTTTTTTTTTTTTCATGTTTTCCCGAAAAAATCTCGTTCGGAAAAAAAAAAAAAAAAAAAAAAAAACGACCGTTTTTTTTTTCCCTGAAAAATCTCGTCGTCTGGATCTATCGACGCGTACATAGATATACATCGCCAGTAACGTAGGTATACCACGGGTATACCTCACCGAGAGGAGTACTTGCTGTGTCTTAAGAGAGGCATGGCATGCTTCTTCTTCTTTCTTTTTTTTTCAATTTTTGCCGAATTCTGCCGAATGAAGTCGGGGCAGCGAAACACACAGCAAAGCAATTCAGTTGCTGTTCGTTTCCTGCGTCGGCGAGACACGACGAGAAAAAATACTAACTACACCAGAGTGGGGGGCAGAACAGCAGGAGCAGGAGCAGCAGCAATCGTCGTTGGGTTGGTACCTGTTTTTTTTCCGGGATCGTCGTTGCCGTTCCTAGTATAGAGGCGATTGCGGGAGTTGTCGGGGGCGGGGGGGGGGGGGGGGGGGGGGGGGGGGGGGGGGGGGGGGGGGGGGGAGGGGGGGTTGGGGTGGCTTGGGGATGGGGGTGGTTGGGTCGGGGGTACAAAAAATAAATGAATTGCGTCCTATTGCAACCCACGTTTTTGCGCACACAAAGGCTAGAAACGGGCACGGAAACAATTCTTTTGGAGGAGAGTTGTTTCGAGGTCGCGGACAAGAAACGCTAAACATCGTAAGTACGCATTGCAAGTGCATCTGTTTTTGTGTTTCTCTGGCGGTTCGCTTCGCTTCCGGACCCGCGGGTCTCAAGCGCGGCAGCACAGACCCGGTAATACATTGCTACTTTTAGTGAGGGGAGTTCCCTTGGATGGCGTCTCGTCAAGGGGGGCAAGAGCGCCGTCAAGCACGTCATCATCTTTGATCCCAATGGGCCGGCCAGATAGGGACATCGTGAATAGTCGTGAAAAAAGCTTCAAGCTGTTGATTGTTCTTGAGGCCGAACAGTACAGTACGACACCCTTTCCAACGCATCTACTCCTGTTGAATAGTAGCCCCAACACATTATTCCATGGTATCCGGGCCAGATGGTAAACAATATGACCCCCCCCCCCCCCCGCTCCGTCTCGAAAGGGATGCGTGGTCAATGGTCAAATGACTAAGGCAAGCAACATATGAGTACGCTCCCCCCCCCCCCCCCCCCGCGCGCGCCCCCTCTACGACAACGAGTACACCCCCCCCGCCCCCCGCCCCCCCGCCCCTCCCTTCGAAAGTTCCGTCTCGCAAGGGAGGCGCGGTCAATGGTCAAATGGCCTCTACGACAACGAGTACACCCCCCCGCCCCCCGCCCCCCCCGCCCCTCCCTTCGAAAGTTCCGTCTCGCAAGGGAGGCGCGGTCAATGGTCAAATGGCCTCTACGACAACGAGTACACCCCCCCCCCCCCCGCCCCCCCGCCCCTCCCTTCGAAAGTTCCGTCTCGCAAGGGAGGCGCGGTCAATGGTCAAATGGCCTCTACGACAACGAGTACACCCCCCCGCCCCCCGCCCCCCCGCCCCTCCCTTCGAAAGTTCCATCTCGCAAGGGAGGCGCGGTCAATGGTCAAATGGCAAGGCAAGCAACAAATGAGTGCGCCCCGCCCCCCCCCCCCCCCCCCCCCCCCCCCCCCCCCCTGCTAACCATTCCACCGCAGTAGGCCTGGACTCTTGACGTATTGTACAGGCCTTCCAGAGGGCAGACTGATCGATGTTAAACGTTTGATACCTCTGTATTCAATCTACGTTCCTGGAGCAGGCACTGGTAAATTAAAATTTGGCCAGGAAGGGGTACACAACCTTTTATATCAGGAAAGGTTGAGCTTTCACCGGCAATGGTCAACCTTTTCACCAGTGTACACCTTTTTCTTTTTTGATCATCACTTTTTCTTTCCAGCTTCTTCTGGACCACAAGCCGCGGTGACAGGTGTCGTGTCCTCTCTCCCCCCCCCAGTATACACGTGCCTTCATTGCATTTTTTTCGCGCACCACAGGGTTCAGCATCCCCCCACTGCTTGTCGCATTTCGTCGAGTGTCGCCAACTCACGCTCTCGCGCTTTCCGCGTCTATTGACACCCCGACGAATGGCGTCGTTAGCAGGACTCGAAAAAAACAAACACGAGTATCCGCTGCTGCTGCTGCTGCTGCTGCTGCTGCTGTCGGTTTCAAATCTCTTACTAAAAAAGGGGTAAACATTTTCACACTTCGGACAGATAATCGTTCCCAGATAATCTACACATCATCTGCTGATCAACGTGCCCAAACTCCAGTGATAACAGCAGCCTGCTCTGCAGTTGCAACGGGAGCTATGGGCTAACTTTCTTGACACACCACACCAATTTTAAACGTGGAAGTGTGGTGAGCTCTAAGCTTTATTTTTACCATTCCGCCGGAGGATAAAACAAATAAATAAACAAAATGCAGATCATTCCCAGATCTACAGATCATCGATTCCCACAGTCCAGTTCACGATATTTTCAGGGCAGATCTGTTCCCGATGTTGTATGATCCATGATATACAGCAGCTGATAGTTGCGGGGTGGGTGCCGTATGATCTGCACACGGTCTGACTGCAGGGGAGGAACTAGATGGTCTACAGTACTGCTACTACTACTAATACTACTATCATCATCTTCTGTCGGAGATGTGAAAACCTTTTTATCAGGTACAGGCCAGGGGACTACTGCTACTACTGCTACTGCTACTGCTACTACTACTGCTACTACTACTACTACTACTACCACTACTACTACTACTACTACTACTACTACTACTACTACTACTACTACTACTACTACTACTACTACTACTACTACTACTACTACTACTACTACTACTACTACTACTACTACTACTACTACTACTACTACTACTACTACTACTACTACTACTACTACTACTACTACTACTACTACTACTACTACTACTACTACTACTACTACTACTACTACTACTACTACTACTACTACTACTGCTTCTGCTGTTACTACTACTACTACTGCTACTACTACTACTGCTACTGCTACTACTACTACTGCTACTGCTACTACTACTGCTACTGCTGCTACTACTACTACTACTACTACTACTACTACTACTACTACTACTACTACTACTACTACTACTACTACTATTAATACTACTGCTACTGCTACTGCTGCTACTACTACTACTACTACTACTACTACTACTACTACTACTACTACTACTACTACTACTACTGCTACTACTACTACTGCTACTACTACTACTACTACTACTACTACTACTACTACTACTACTACTGCTTCTGCTGTTACTACTACTGCTACTACTACTACTACTAGTACTACTACTAGTAGTAGTAGTAGTAGTAGTAGTAGTAGTACTACTACTAGTAGTAGTAGTACTACTACTACTACTACTACTACTACTACTACTACTAGTACTACTACTACTACTACTACTGATAGCACCTTGACAAGTGGCGTCGTCGACAAGAAACCCCGAAAACATGCGTACCTGCTGCTGCTGCTGCCGCCGCCGCCGCCGCCGCCGACGGTGTCGACATGAAACTCCGGGATGGCGGGCTGGTCTTGCCAGGCCGGAAGCTCTTCCTCGTCCTCATCCTCGGCTTTGCAGTCCGACTCCATTTTCGAAGCCTGCTTGCCTCCCTTCGGCTTCTTAGGGCCTAGGAGCTCATCAGCGGTATTCTCGCCGACGACGTCCACGCCGAGCATGACCCCCTTTCAGTGTTCAGTGCCGCGGTTGTGGCATGTTCGGGAGGCGAGCGGGGGGGGGGGTTGAGAAACGGTTCGTCAACGAACGGAAAAAAAAAAAGCGAAAAGTCAACGTCAACCACGGAAAGTATATATGCGACGTAAATCTTGAGTTGGCTTTATGTATCGTTACCGTGAAAACAAAATCGTATTTGTCTTCCTTGTCCAGTCCGTCCGTCCGTGTGTTTGAATAGCTCGTTATCACCATTCTCCGCCTCACTCAACGGGGTTTAGTCACCGAGCATAACCGGCTAACCTTTTTGGGACTGCGATCCCGTTTTGGGGGACAAAATACTCAAAATTAGAGTGGTTTGTCCCCAAAGCGGAACTGCCGAACTGAAAAAAAGGGGTTGAAAAAAAAAAACAAAAAAAAATCGTTTCAGCGAACGAACGGAATTTAAGGCAAAGAGTCGACGCGAATCATGAAATGTATGTTTGCCATGCATTTTTTTTTTTTTTTTTTTTTTTTAAGTAAAAAGATAAGGGTACGATATCGCTTCCTTTTCTCTCCCGATGATTGCCATGCCCGCTGTGTGTATGGGTTTTTTCGTTCTTCGTTTTGCGTGAATGGTAACAGGCAAAGTCAATGGAAAACAACGGAAAATATTGACAGGGATCGGGAACCGATATGATAATGATCTGCAGTTCGTTGTTGCAGAGAGAATTAGGCGTTATGATTCATATTCTTCGACTGAGTACGTATCAGTAGTACGTAGCTCACTTCGACAGCAGCAGCTGACATTGTTCGGTTGATCGCGCTTGCGGGAGTACCGAGTGGATACCGCACGGAACGCTGCTGGTAGATCAGTAGAACACGCGAACAGACTCAGGGCCGTGGCTTGCACCTGGACAGCGGTCGCTCGCTGGGCCTATATGTAAGGTATGAAACAATTGACCTTGAAATAAATAATTACCCCGTGTTTGGGTTCCATCGTGCGTGCACACGGGCTTCTTTCTCCGGGTCTTACGATAGGTGTTACGGGGGACCATAGTAAATAGGACCAAATATTGTTAGTAAAAATAGGAAAATATATAGGTTTTTGTGCATACCGCAGGTCCTACTTACTACGGTCCCCCGCAATAGGTGCTTTTATCCGCACGCTACTCGTACAGAAGTCGACGAGGGGACAGGGTGCTGAATGCTTCTCGCGTTAAGAATGTCAAGCAGTGGTAAGGAAGGAATAGAGCCCGTTTTTTTTGTAGGGCTGGGCGCTGCCACAGTATGTACTGGCAGTAGCAATCTACTGGCAGTAGTATTCTACTGACTGAGCTGGCCAGTATGTTCGCCAGTACTTTCTATCTTACGTACGCCCAAGGGACACGCCATAAAACGGTAGGGAGACCCACTAAATGCGCTTCGGAAGGAGAGACTATTACGGGGGTCCATAGTTAACAGGACCTATGGTGTACATAAAAACCTATATATTGGCCAATTTTTACTAAACAAAATTGGTCCCGTTAACTATGGACCCCTGTAATAGAGAGGAGAGACAGCACACTGCTGCGATCCACTAGTTGGTTTTGACGACAGAATAATCGCTACAGACTGAGTCAACCAGTGCCCAGCCTTACTGCTTTGTGACCCCCGGGTCTGATTTACGACTAGTGTAGGAGGGACAGAGAAAAGAAGGGCGAACGCAACAAGTGGGAAGAAAACACAAAAAAAAATGGAGTTGTTTTTTCAGCGCTGGATTTTTATGCACCCAAGCATACGCCCCTGTCAGCGTCAAGCGTAAAATCGCTTTTTGGAACTACTTCACGTGCGTGCGTGCTTGCTTGATTTTTTTGTGGATGCGTGCGCAGGCAGCGGACGTAAGTCCGTCCGTCGATCCGCCCGCACGCAAACAAAACAGAGCCGGACAGAGCACCGGCCCATGCATGGAATCGCATCTTTCACCTGGACGTGTCTCCTGCTGAACGTCGCCTTCATCGTCGCCCAGCTGTTCCAACAGATGGACAGCAGGAAAAACACGTGGACCAGTATCAGCAGCACCGAGTAGATAGCGCTGCCTCTCGAGGCCTCGTCCGTCAGCTCGGCCTGGATGATCAGCGCCAAGAAGTTGGTGAAGAAGATGACCAGGCACCCCTACGACACCATCGGCGAGGGACAGATGGTTGCGGGAAAGCGGCGGGGAGAAACGGAGTGGGGGCAGGGGGAGGGGGAAAAAAAAAACCGTAAACAGCGTTGAGTCCGCACAAGGGGGTGTTGCAGCGATCGTTTTTGCAGCGCTCGTTTCTGTCTCGACAGCAGAAAAAAAAAAAGAGTGCTAACTATGTAAAGGCCTGGAACATCATGTATATATAGTCGGATGGCTTTCTCTCTCTGGACCAAGAGCGCTTTCCGAGCACACCTTTTTGTTCGGGATTTTGGCAACAGTAACCTTCTCGTTCCTGGGGAATGACAATCGAGCGCTCAAAAAACGATCGCACCCCCCTCGCGCAAAGTCAACGCTCTTTAACGCAGTAATAGTAGTACTGCGTGCGGGCAATTCAGTAGAGCGGTGGGTGGCAGGCACCGCGGAGGGATCAACGGCGGCGCGCGCGGGAGGCGACGGGGGGGGCGGGGGGGCGGGCACAGGGCGGTGCGTAGTGCTTGCGACTTTCACCCAGCTTCGACAAAACGGTTGATGTCATTCATGCCCACACGCAAACACGTTCATTCCGTGAATCCTCGTTCCGTGAAACGTCCCAGGCGGTCCGGGTTAGGGTTACCTTTCCGGCCTCGTCCCACCTGGGCCTGATCCCGTTTGGTGCGCTGCTCCCGCCTAGGAGGTGCGGGAATGAAAGTAACCCTCCGCAGGACTCGCCTGAGACCCGCCGGGCACCAGGGTTCGGGCTTGTAGCGTTTACAGTGATGTACTTCACAATCGCCTTGTCGACGACGTTGGGCCAAGGCCTATACACAGACTAGTCCACGCGGGCTACTCATGACATCCATAATTTTCCGAGATTTCTCCCAGGGGGTCGGGGTGTGACGTCGAGAATTTTCCAAACACTTTCCGAGAACTTTCCCAGGCGGTCGGGGTTAGGGTTAGCGTCAGGGTTCAAAGCCAGGGATATTTCAACTTGTTCTTTTTCAAACCTGGGGCAAGTCGTGAACAGCCCTCCTAGTTTTTTAATTGAGGGTTGAGTGATTGTTTGGATGATTTGTTTGGTTGCTTTGTTATTTGATTGATTGATCGGTTGATTGATAAATTGAGTGATTGATTGATTGATTGAGTGGTCGTTAGCTTGATTGATTGATTGATGGATTGATGGATTGACTGGTTGACTGATTGATTGGCTGATTGGCTGATTGATCGATTGAGCGTCTTTATATATCCGTCTCTCACCGTACGGTATAACTGGATTTCCAAGCCGTCGATGTGTGGCCTCTGAAGCTCGAACGCCAACAAGCTATCAGAACGCAGAAGGGACAACAAAAAACATGCGGAAGAAAACCCGGAAGAAGCGGTGGCCGGCAGCAAGGGAAAGGAGAAAGGGCATCGTCAAAGCAACAACAAAACATAGCATCTTAATCATCACATGCATGCTTCATCACATGTGCAGAGCATGAGGTTCAACTACTGCTGTGTTGGATATCGGATATCGGATATCGGATATCGAATGATAAACGAGTTCGATACAATATCGATGAACAAAAACTATCGATATGATTTCGATATTGGATATAATATATTGAAGTTTCTGTTACATATCTGCATAACAAACGCCGGGATGACAGGGGATGGAGGGCAGGCAGCACACGCTCGATACCACTTTTTGCAGAAAGTTCGATATTTCGTAGATACCGAATTTTGTCTTTTTTTAAAGTTTTTCGGATCTTCCTAGGGCTCCAGGACCTTCGTGTGACCACGGACTCCTTGATTTCAGAGTTAGTGTGACAACAACAACTACTCTGTAGATGCAAAACTTCGATACGGTATAAAAAAAAACGTTGTCCGAAAGAAGAAATAAACCCCGAGGAAGGGAAACAATCCCCCCCCCCCGGAAACCTATGCGCGTATCCACGTACAATAGTCTCAACGTCGATCTAGTATTAATATTATACGAGCCCTCTTGCACGGGAACTCCGTGTGTAGCCACTATTATAGTAAAACGATATTTCACCAAGTGACTGGGAGGCAGGCGCGTGTAGCAGCACAATTGTCAAACGAGCATCAACCATGGCAGGAGCAGCGCCTCTATGGTGCTGGCTGAGTAGCGCAGGCCGCCAGCTACAGTGCTTGGTCACTGTGAAGTAAGTCGCTTGGCACAGACGGGGTCAAAGCCAGTGTGTGCCAGTCTGCGGAGTAGTGCCGATTGCCGCTACGCATAGTGCCGGTGTCGTTGGCTGGCGCATACACACCGGGAACACCTGTCAGCAGAGTGTAACACCCTACCCCTACCCATCAGCTCGAGAGGCTACTACCTCCCGAGGCAGAGATGCCGAAACCGTCAACCATTTTCGACAAGTTTTTTCCTCCTGAAACCCCCGAAAGGAGCATGCGCACGAAAAATGAGCGTATTACGTGTACGCCGGGTGGTCTGCACGTATTCAACGTTCAGTACAAGCGCCGTAAAAGAGTAAGAGCGTTGAGCTTGCGTGCAGAGAGGGTGGGTGCGCTCGTTTTTTCGACAGCAGCAGCGGGTAACCACAAGCGTGGTACAAGACAGAGTCGGACGCTGTATATTTTCGGAAGGCTCTCGACCAGACCTTTCTCCGAAAACGCCCTTTTTGGGGGTTGGAAAAAACCTTCCCCATTCTCGAAAAATCGATCGCACCCCTGTACCCCTGTGAAAGTTCAACGCCCTTAAGGTAGTCGTTTCTACTAGCGGCAGTGAGCGCAACCAAATCTTTCTCCGAAAAACGCCCTTTTTCGGGGTTGGAAAACCTTCCCCATTCTGGAAAAATCGATCGGTATCAACCTCAATCCGTATACTTTGGTTGTGGTGCTTTAGCGATGATTGTGAGACCTGTCTGGCCTCGTGAACGCCTCAGACAAACCTTCGCAAGGCTATGTAATGGGGACAGAGAAAACAAGCACCTGGTATACTTACGTACCACCGCACAGCCCTACCACGACCGCCTGCAAGAACCATTTAACAACACATACCAGACTTGCACGCGGGTCGGGATGAACTACCATTCGCCATTGCAATAGTGAAAAGTCGACGATCATTCTGGGAACAGTTAGCTGTCATCGATGTTGAAGCTCATGCTGCGCACATCATGGTCGGATGGCAAACGCAAACAAACCAAATCATAACTGTCGATAGGAACTAGAAGGGGCCTTTCCGCCCCAACGTCGGATCGGCCATAATTTGTTCGTAGCAGTTCGTCCGAACGAATCACGGAACGAATGACATGAGGTGCAGGCAGCTACACGAAGCACATACGAACCGGAAACACTATAATATCCTGGGCACACCTCTTTCTCAGAATCGGTCGACATCCTATTACGGGGGGTCCATAGTTAACAGGACCTATGGCATGCATAAAAACCTATATATTTAGGTATTTTTACTAACAATATTTGGTCCTGTTAGCTATGAACCCCCGCAATAGGGTTGTGATTAGATTAGCATTGTTTATATTTATTGCGTTGTTTTGAACAGCGTATGGATCGTCACCGCCAACCACAGCGAGCGCCTGTTCATCACACCGCACCTGATGAAGGCAAATATGCAGCCGTAGGCCACCTGCCCCGTAGTATTGGGCACGAAGACGAGCAAACCGGTGAGCAGCAGACGCCTCATACACTCGAAAACCTGCCGCGGAGAACAAGTTCGCACGCACACACACACACACATACACGGGAAATAAATCAGAACGCAACAAACGCGGATAATCTCGTGACAAGAAGCGTACAAACCACGGAGAGGTCAAGGTGCAGAAAAAATTTCACTTGCAGGGAACGTAGCAGATAGTAGTGGTAGTGGTCGTGGCAGTAGTCGTGGGAGCAATATAAGTCAAACCGATCAAACTATTAAGGTCATCAGTTACGTTTATCATCCGAACAGGCACCGCGGGAAGGAAGCCACAGCGAACAACGGGAAATTTACAACACGCAGCCACGAGAAGCGACTGCTGGCACGCACGGTCATTTAGGGGTGCTGCGTTGTTACTGATCTACTTCCAGCGAGCATCCAGGTCTGATGGATAGCATCTATCTTCTGTGTTCAAGTGATTGAGTTATGGATTTGTTGTTACACATGGATGGTACCTAGACATTGTCGGAAAGAGACAACAGTGTATTACGACCCGGTTCTAATGGTATGACAGTGTCCGCCCACACGGTTGGTTGTGTTCTGCTCTGCGAAATAGCGCCGTGCAATGCCCTAACGAGGGCCTCGAAGAGAAATAAACACGCGATTCACAATGCCATCATGTTTGTCATCTTCCAATGTGCCGCATGAGCTTCATTCAACGTTGACCACTCATAAGCATTGACTTTCCCACAGAAGCAGAACAAAAAAGCAACCAAGGGAAACCACAAAAACAAAAACCCATCGGACTACTGTTATTGGACTACTGTTGGATGCAGTAGCCTATTGGGATACTATTGGATACACAGTAGCCTACTGGACTACAACTAGCTTCGACGTCGATCAATCAGAACATTCACGTTCTCAGAAAAAATAAGGAAAAAAAAAAACCCCAAGGGAACCCGAAGAAGTAAACTTGTTGGACTACTACAGTACTATTACGGGGGACCACAGTAAATATGACTTATTACGGGGGACCATAGTAAATAGGACAAAATTTTGTTAGTAAAAACAGTGAAATATATAGATTTTTGTCTGTGTGTACCATAGGTCCTCTTTACTATGGTCCCCCGTGATGGTAATGCACATCATTTGCGGCCAATGCCGTTGCTTCGGGCACTCCGGAAAAACAAACGCACCTCGAAGTAGTAGCGGTTGGGGTAGTAGGAGTTCCAGAGGAAGGCAGTCGGCGCGATGCTTTCATCACTGGCGCGCTGGTTGATCTTCTCGTTCTACGACGAAAACATCGGAAAGGGGGCACAGGCACGAGCACGAGCGACGCGGAGAAGCAGGAGGGGAAGCAGGAGGAGAAAGAAGAAGCCGTTCATCCCGTGAGATGTGGGGCAGAAAGACGTTGCGTCTGCTTGCTCGTGTGGTCAGATTGACGAGCGAAGCGCTCGAAGTGCAGACGATAAGTAGTAGGTTTTGTTTGTGTTCTTCGCAATGACTGACCACAGCTTGTCCGAGGTAAAACCTCCCACGGGTTAAGATGGAAAGTAAAAGGGAAAATAATCAGCACAAGAAACAAAAACAAAAAAACGGGACTGCAGTCCTAGAAGGGTCATTCCGACTGCAGTCAGTCCTCTACCGGGTCGTGGCCTGCGTCCTCATCGACACGAACTATTGGGGCTGCAAGCATTTTTGAGCCCCACGAGACCTTTCTCACTGATGGATAAGTCTGCTCAGCTGAAAGAGTTATCGGAGGGATTTGCGAAGATTTTTGGTCGGGGTGGGTTTATTCTATTCTATTTCCTTCCCACCTGGGATGTATGTATGTATGATTTTACTATATATACCCTTCGAAATTGTGGGAGTCATACAGTAAGGGATATCTAAATGATAGTTTTTACAAAAGCGGTTGGTTTTTGATGACTTGTTGCATTTTCATCAAATTAGTTCATATAGTTTATTTATCTTAAGGTGTTCACCTGGAGAACCGCGAGGAAAACGTTTATACATTGACGTAAGGGTATCTAGTGGGATGCATATACCCTGCATGAGGCCATAGAAAACCCGTAGTACGCGCGATCGAAGTATCGCCATTACGGGGGACCATAGTTAATAGGACCAAATATTGTTAGCAAAAATAGGGAAATGGACAGGTTTTTGTGTGTACCGTAGGTCCTATTAACTATGGACCCCCGCAATAGTATCACACACAGCTTGCACGGATGGGGTTTCAACGAGATCCTCGATCTCACAGCTGTTGTTTTTTACGTTTATGAATACAGATAAGAGCGATCTCAGCTCAGCCCGCACGAAACAACATTTGCTGTGGGCAATAAAGTGACCGAAAGGACGTTTGTTGCTGCCGTACCGCACGGGTAATAATATAGCACACGGGTGGTTAAGGCATACACACGGGCGATGAAATAGCACACCCCCCCCCCCTCGCTGATTTTCTCCCCAACGAGAAACGGTGCAAACACCAACCTGCAGCAACATACTGCGCGCGTCTTTGGAAATATCTCGTTCCGAGATTCTTTTCACACGCCAACAGTTTTTTGGTGCGTGCGTGCGTGCCTCCCTCCCCCTTCCCCCTCCCCCCGCCCGAGTTTTGGAGTTTGGAGAAACTCGTCTCGGCAGTTCTCGTCCCAGAGGGGGGAGTGCGCAATCTTATCTCCCTAGTGGGATTTTGATAGTGTTATGTGGTATTATCAGACCGATGCGTAGCGTGTGGGCTTTGTGTATCAGGCTCTCGGAAAATTACTACAAAATTACTCAATTTGAGGAGCCTCAGAAAAATATTGGAAATTTCCGACTGTAGGTGCTGCTGTGCCTCTATCGCAGCGCGGGTCTGCGTCCTCGGCATCGCCGGGTTTCC
Organism: Macrocystis pyrifera; assembly: GCA_031763025.1. NCBI lineage: Eukaryota > Phaeophyceae > Laminariales > Laminariaceae > Macrocystis > Macrocystis pyrifera. The sequence goes on along the minus strand of JASSKH010000008.1, from coordinate 2,455,455 downwards.
TAGGTGGGTAAGGAGCTCGGGGTATAAGGGGTGCTGCTCCTTGTTGCTGGGAAACGTCGCCCACAGCAAGCAGTCGGTCCGGTCTTTTGCGTACTTTTTCTCCGTGGGGCTGGAGCAAACATGGCTATAAATTACTTCGTGCCTTGCCCTTTCCAGTCGTGTAGACGTAGGGTGATATCCGACATCAGGTCACACCTCGGGCAGATGATGATCTATCTGATCTATCTGTCTACTGTAGATCATCTAGTTCCTCAGCTATACCGTTGTCAGAATTGGTGTCAGACGTCGGCTGCTTAGGCGGTGCTCGGTTTCTCTGACGAGAGGGCCGGCCGGTATTCTCTGTATCTACTGAGATCGTCATGAAAACCGGGTCAAAGGCATCCATTGCAACTCGAGCTCCGTACTTGTACCTGTGATACTGGCGGGGGGGGGGGGGGGGTGCTTACTTACCACGACGTGCCGTTTTCCTCTGGAATCCTTCAAGCCCTCGTCGCTCGGAGGGTTGATAGCAGACCTCTGGCGCACAAGCAGGTAGCAAAACGCCGCGGGGATGCCGAAGGGGTCTGCGTGCGTGCGCGCGGAGTAGTTGGTGACACGGCGGCGCCGCCGAACGTGGTTCGAGAGCACCGAAATGAGACGAGGCCATTGCTCTTACCAGCGATACTATAAATAAGTGAGCTGCCTACCCCCTCCATGCAGAATCACAGGCATATGGGAAGCCACTGCAGCTAGCCGGCTGGAGGCACGCACTCTATTAATAGTAACTACGAGGTAAACAAGACAAAATCCGCTGTGGATAGAAACACAGTGCGGCGGAAGCTCGTAAGAGCGTGAAAAAAAAACACGCTTCTATGAACGGCGACGACGAGCGATGAGCACCGGCTGTGGAACCCAACTCGAAGTCAAGAGCGCTGCAACCTATTGATGGCAAGGGGCAGGGCCGTCAAGTCGTGGTCGCACAAAAAGTTCAAGCACGTGCTCTGACTGGCCGCAGCAAAAAAACGCCTCGTTTGCTAGAAAACAACCCGGGCTGCTCCTATAAAGCAGGGTGGGCCAATGTCATACGAAGCGGAAAGGTCGTAGATGGACACTACGTAGATTTGGTGCCAGGAAAATGTTCAGAAAAGGATAGACCGTGGCAGGTCGTGGTATTAAAAAATTGATTTTGCACGCAAGTTGATACAGACTGGGATGTGGTATACGAGGTATATACAATATATCGAGAGATATTTGGTTGCCTCCTTTCGTTCATACCATGTCACAAGAAAAAAAAAAAACTACTCACAGAGAGCGATCATGAAGCCGGCATACACCATGTACCCCGTGTGCTCGGCCGTATCGCACTCGATGCGGCCATCAGCCCTGAGGTAGTGTTTGTTGATCTCCGAGTAGTGGTCGCACGCGAAGGTCTGGAACACCTGCAGGGGGGAAAGAGAAGGCCGTTACCACTCAGCGTTTTTTTTTTACCATCCGCATGTACGACACAAGGTACATCGTACTGGTAGGGCCGAATGCTTCCATAATATCCCTTCTGCGTCGGTTGTGTCCTATGCTTGCTGCAGGTACCTATACTAAGTAGCGTGTCTCCAGGCGACGGCAACGCCGAGGACTAGCTTTCAAGAATTGATCCCGGTGCATTACATACAACGGTATTCGTTGTCGTTCGCCGCCTGACTAACAGAGTGCGACATGAAACGGCTACACAGGAACAAGACGAACACCCAGGGAAACCTGAACAAAAAAAGGAAAGAAAGAAAGAAAGCCCATCGTCTCTTCTAAAACCACAAAAAAAACAACGGAACAATTCAAGCTGACTCAAGACAAGGTCAAGAAGTAATTTCAACAATTTGACCCGTACCCCCCCCCCCCCCCCCCCCCCCCCCCCCCCCCCCCCCCCCCCCCCCCCCCCCCCCAAGTATCAGATGTTATCGTATACCGGTATGTTGCGCACCACTCTATCCCTACATGTGTGGAATTTTCGTATTCCACTTTACTATACAAACGGTCCATATTTTCATATTTTGAGGGGTATGGCGGGACGAACGTTTTTTTTTTTCGATTTTTTCCCGCTCACCACGGTGGAAACCTGGCTGTAGACGAGGTAGAGGATGATGAGGGTCATGGTGGTGTGTCGGGCGAACAGCTCCCACATCCGGGTCTGCTCGGGTGCAAGACCAGCAACACGTTTCGACGACACGACACGGACCGATGGACGCGAGCAAGAAAGGGAACCGGAAGCATCGGAGACATGAGCAGCAGGTGAATCTTATTTAATCAAGTGAAACCAAAACCCCGTACTGCTGTGCTGTACAGCAGTTACTTTCTTACTGCTGGCGAAAACAAAAACACAAGCCGGGCTGTAGACGGACGACGAAAGCGAAGACATAAAACCGCGCAGCAGCATCAGCGGCAGCGCTCACCTAAGCACAAGAAGAGAGTCACTTACTTCGGCAGCGTGGCAATTATTTTAACTTCACTACCTGCTGCTGGGTACACATTTTTTATTTTATTTTTTTGCAGATGACGAAAGACAACACATAAGAAATGCGGCAGGATCGGTAGGCAGTTAACAACTCATCGAACATAGAAAAGCAGGTTTTTGTGACCTCGATAGCGTTGGACGGACGGTTGGTGCGAGGCGTCAAGCACATCGCGTATGAGGACAACAACGGAGTCAGCACGAGGCCAGATCAGCCCCCGACGGTCATACGACCTTTGGCCATGCAGGACAATTGAGCTCATCTTAGGAGATTGATGGTGGTGACACAGACGGCGAAACAGGTAGGGAATGAGACAATCAAAGCGCTTCTGTGGAATGTGTGGAACAACATGAGAAGTGCCCAAATGTTCAAGTGCTTATATTAGGAGTAGGGACGGTGCTCTGCCTTGAAAGGGATGCGTGGTCAGTGGTCAAATGATTAAGGCAGGCAGCACACGAGTACCCCTCCCCCCCCCGCTTGGTGCAGGCCATGTCTGCCTGATCGGTGAAAACCCGACGTGCCCCGTCCCGGCATTGTAGGGATGCGAGGGTCTATGGTCATACGACTACGGCCATGCCTGACATGAGTACACCACCCCCTCCCCCCCCGGTCAAACGACTACGACCGTGCATGACAATAAGTACACTCCGCCCCCCCCTCCCTCTGCGTGTATTCCTTTCTGCTTGTTCACCTGGTTCAGGTCCGTCTTGTCCCCCGGCCCGGCTTTCCAGATGCTCCGAACGGATCGTTTCGAAACGACGACGGGTTTCTCCATGATACGGCCGGGCTGTGCCGATGACATCCGCCGCCCCTCTTGCGCCGCACCTGAATCATCAACATGAATGATCCAGCTGTTACGGTCGCTCGCTGTTAGGCCTGGACGGTCGGTGGGGGGTGGCGACCCCTTCTCCCCCACCGCCGATTGTCGTTGAGACGCCCCCAAAGTGGTACCGGCGTTTGCATCGGGTGCGTCGCCCAGCGATGCCGACACGTCTTCGGTTGTGGTAGAGCTGATACGGGGACCCTCGCCCCCTAGGGTGCTTTCTCTGTATTTCGATCTCTCGCTGAGCTCGTCGAGCGTCACGATGCGCGGTCTTGCCGGCCTGGATCCCAAGTGAAAGGTGACTCCCAATAGTCCTAAGAGAATCAAGGGCCCGATGGTCACGGTCCTGCATGCACCGGTGAAGCGAAGATGGTTTTCATGTAGGCAGGGGCGTTTTTTTTTGTGGCAGTGCTGGTATTAGAAATGACATTAGTATCCGTAGTACTACTGGAAGTAGCAGCTTCATTAGTAGAAGCGGCAGCAGCAATGGTAGCAGTAGTAGTAGTAGTAGCAGCAGTGGTAGTGGTAACAGTAAATATGTAGTATTTGCCTTCATACAAACAAGGAGAGATGCACACCTGGGGATTCCACTAGCTAGCATAGCATAACACAACACAACACAACACAGCACAAGACAGGACAGGACAAGACGAGACAACACAGCACAACACAACTCGACAAAACACATCGAAACAGAGTACAATACAACATAAGACAACATATCACGGCACAACACAGCACAACACAGCACGACACAGCAGAGCACAACACAGCACAGCACAGCACAGCACAACACAGCAGAGCACAGCATAGCATAGCATAACACAATACAACATACATGCAACATAACAAAAACACAGCGTACATACGTATAACGAAATATAACCACGACACGACAGAAGGCGCACCTAAAACAACTCCATCCAACCGGCAGAAAACAAAAAATGCACGATAAAAAAAACAGCAGCCTTGCATGTCTCGCTCGTTGATAGTAATAACAGATATCGTTATGATGCTCGGTGCGAAGGAGACCAAGTGCGCACAGTAGATTCCATGCATACGTGCGGTAAAAAAAAATGCAGTGAACCTTTTGACACGCGTATACGTACACTCTCCCGACGTAAAGGCACTCACAAAAGTTTCGCGTAGAAACCGACGCCCGCCGCGACGCACGTCGCCGAGAGAAGCCAGCCAAGGTCCAGGGAAAATATCCCGATGATCGACAGAAATTTCTCGTAAATCGGCGGAAAGCCCACGTTCGTCACGTCGGCAAACTGCAAATTAAAAAAAGCGGAGCCCACCGACACCGTTTCGGTTTTGGTTTTGACCAATCCGGCACGAACCCCGGGACAGCAACAAAAATGCAGCGCGTGGGGAAAACAAAAAAGTGGAGAGATGGGGGAGAGAGGACGGGAGGAGGACGATTAGAGTTTTATTTCAAGGCGTCAGGAAAACCTCACTGCCCCCCCCCACCCCTCCCCCCCACCCCTCGCAAGGTTACTACGCAGTACAACGCCCCCCTCCCACCCCGTCCCTGTCAGGTTTGAGGGGGGAACTAATGCGGTGCCGATATGCTTTTGCTTTCGCGTTTTTGATGTTGGGCCTGTTGTTGTTGTTGTTGTTGGTGGTGGTGGTGAGACACTCTTAATATTTCTAGAAGCACCCCCACGCCTCCCCCCCCCCCCCCCCCCCCCCCATTATATATAGGTTGGGTTGGCGTCGGTTGGCATCGACACTGTAAAACATGCCGCTCACTACGTGAGCTAGACATCCAGGGTACCGTCATTTTTTTGTTTTTGGCGGTCGCCCACAGCTGGTCGTCGAGATAGATCATTTGTGCGAGGTAAAGAACCTTTACTCTGCACAAGGGAATTGATCGTATCACGTAGTGTTCAAGGTAAGGCACCCAAGAGGCAGTTACATAGTACTCCCATTGCTGTCTCTGGAAGTGGCCACACCGGAAATTAAACTAATTTATTGAAGCTGTCATCCATATGCAAGTCCGCCCCATAAGCGGTTCTTAGTAGGATGCAGCTCACCCTTCATGCGACTCGCCGGACACCTCACGGCGCTTCGCGCTTGGTGCAAGCAATGTCTGCCTGGTGGATGAAAACCCGACATGCTCCGTCCCGACATTGTAGGGATGCAAGGGTCTATGGTCATACGACTACGGCCATGCATGAGATCGAGTACATCTCTCCTATCGAGTACACCCCCTCCTCCCAGACTTGTATGATTGTCTCTCTTCGACCTCGGTGCAGCAAACAAACAGTGGTCTGCCATCAGGCAAGATAGAATAAACTGCAACATTTTTTGGGGCTTGGGATACCATACACACAACACGCACGATGACACGCCTTCTGCGCTGAATTTCCGAGCCGATTCTCTCCCAAAAAAGGGGGGAGGGGGTGCAAAACTCACAACGAAAAACGGTGACTTTGGGGAAAAAATCATCGAGAATATCTCGACATTTTCACTCTCGCCGCTGCCGAGGGGGTGTGCTATTTTATCACCCTACCGTGATAAGCGCGATACGGTACTCGCTCTTGGGGAGATTTGTTTTTATCTCCCCAAATGTTTTTTTGTCTTTTTTTTTTTTCCCTTCTCTGGCTGTATGTACTTCACGTGGCCTGCATCTGTCTCTCTATATATGCCACGAGAGGCCTGTCGGACCGCCCGCACCGCGTTCTCTGGCTGTACTGCAAGTGCTCTACGCGTGTCTCCATACCGCGAGAGGCCTGTCGGGCCGCCTGCACCACATTTTACCTGCACACTTATGATGCAACGACATCAGGTGTAGCAAGCGCCTATCGTAGCAGGGCAACTACCCCCGGCAACGAGGTACCAAGTCGACTTAACGACGAATCAACGCGGAGAGGGGTCGCAGATCCCTGGGGGAGAGTATCTGGCTGATCGCAAGCAAGAGAGGCCCCATTTGGTCCCAAGACGGACACCGGAGCATAAGAAA